>JBCAUI010314297.1:0-15379 GCA_038406195.1 Haplosyllis anthogorgicola | reverse complement strand
GAAGCGAGTATAATGAAACAAATCCGTTCCTGTTGTAATTGTTGGCAATGGTCTTTGCTTTGATCTCGATCAAAGCCAAGATTGTTCCAGCATTAAAATAGGACAAAAACCCCATCAATTCTCAGAGAGAAAGTGACACACGGTAACACAATTTTTCTTTTTTTTGAGAAAAAAATTGTTTTAGAAAAAAATTTTTTTGATCTTTCTGTTTTGTTTTGTTTTTTAATTTTTTTTAATTTTTAAATTTTTCTTTATTTATCTAAAAATATTGTTTAAGCTGTAAAGTGAAATGATTTTTATGCAAAAATCTCTTGAAATTCACTCCCAATTTCATATGGATTTGTGATAGAAAAAGGTGCTCTCTAATCTTGCAATATTATCACTGAATGAAATGTAAATTTTATTGATCCAGATCATGATTGTTACCACAAATTATTGATCATTATTGTTTTTATTTTTAATTATGATCCTTCATAATATTTAAAAACATAAACTTACATATGCCTTTATTCTTTCTATTATAGATTTCGTTTTAAATTTGTTCATCAAGTGGTTCATTTCCAAATATAGAACATCTAACACATGTGACCATATTTGGACCTTCCTGGACATCTATTGTTCATAAGAATAGAAGTAAAAGATACAACAATAAAAGTGGGTCAAATTTGTTAGTCATGGATGTATGATTTAAAGTCTACTGTTTTTAACAACAGTTAGAAGAAGTAGAATTATTAATATGGGTAAAATGATGATAGCAATAAAAGTAAAAGTATTATTTTAAACAGGAGACAAAATAATTTTTATTATTAAAATATTGAAAATAAAGGATAAAATCTGTTGTTTGAAATGTGTCTGGACATGTTTGGACATGCTGGTACAACAAATAGGTACTAGGAACAGCAACAACTAAATCCAAATATGGTTGTCGTTCCAGTCGTCGGTCCCATTCACATAATGTACCGGTATACCGGTTTACTGGTGAGCCAGAACCCCCCGCTCTACCCCACTGCTTGCTCAAGACAAGTTTTACTGAATATTTAATCAGCTGTGCAAACGAATTGCAATTGTGTCTAAAATAGCATACTTAGACTATTTCACAATCTGCACCATATGGCATTTTGTTAGCTTTACTATGTAATGTTTGAGCGAAGGACACACATGCGGTTCTATTGTTCATAAAATCCAGTGCATTTGTGTGATTTCAATTGATTTTTTTTTGTTACAATTAAACTATCCTGTCATATTTGTTCTACACATGATTCGGTACCCATGGAAAATTTGTAGTTTCGGAGGTGATACGAAATATTATGTAATATTTGAAATTGTCTGAATAAGGTTGCAAAGAGTGAAATGTATACTACTGTGTTGACATCTCCTCACTCTGGAAACAACGGAAACTCACGCGGTGCTTTAGTCCGTGTTAAAGGCACAGCGCGGAATTCTATTGTTCACAAAGTGAAATCAGCTTCAAGAGCCGGTCAATTTCGGGAAAATGAAAATTCCATTGTGCTACCACATTGTTCCTCTGTTCAAGATCGACTTAGGAAGTCGTCTTCGTAAAAAGTTTCTATTATGTTTCTATTTATGAAGCCACCAAATGAAAATGAAGACTACTTCTTCTTTTGTTGTATTTTATTCCACAAACAATAGAATTTTAAAAAAAAAACCAATAGAGCAAACTGTCTTTTACTTAGACATGAACACAATAAACGTCAATTTCAAGCTGAGGACTCATTAACAGTCTCTTTTCATTCCATTAAATCAAATTGCACTAACATTTCATCTTCTGATTTACTCAGGCATATAACCTTATAATTTTAATGTAACAATTCAATAAGATTGAGTACGGTACTAGATATTCGATGGTATGGCAACAATTTCTCATTTTCCACTCCACGTGCAATCGGTATAGGGTCGAGGGCTTCAATCAAAGGCACCCGTAGAGTAAAATCATGTCTAGATCGTGTACTGCACTAAATATGTAATAGATTTCTGATTGATGAATACTTTAATATCGACATATGCTTGCTGTTAACTTATTTTTATATTGCAATTTACGACAACCAACACCGCTTCTCAGCTTCTCTCAGATTTATCTTTTTCCATTTTCTTTCACGTTCAAGATACAATGTAGTAACTTCGAATGAACCAACCATAATTGTCCTTCATCACTTTCCTTGTCGCTAAAAGTAAAATATAGTAAATAATAAAGTTTTTTCAGTACACATAAACATTACAGTAATGGATTTAGGGAGGCTTTAGGGACTTTGACTGTAAAAACATGTTTAATTTAATATGGCCGCCATCTTTGGTCGCAAGTATTTCAAGACAGTGCCCCCCCCCCCCGAACAATTTCTAGATCCGCTGCTGCATTATCAATTATGCTTCCATAGGTGAAAACCATACATGATAAGACGAAAAGAGACGACATCCAACTTCGTTACGAACAAACACTTAAGCAGCCTTTCTTTATCTGAATAAAACGAATTCCAACAACACCCTAGGGCCTAGTTCAGACGGACATTTTGTAGATTTTACTGATAAAATGCAAATATTTTGCAGTCATTCTGTACTTACAGTCTTAAACAATTGGAAATCGTCCTGTAGCTCATTTCTTTAATTAAACTGCACTGATGACTATTTGATAATGATGACTCCTCATCTTCATCACAATCAGCATCAGTGCAGATTATGATGATCGCAGCACACAGTCGGTGATTCCTCCGATCCTCTCGCCTCCGGTAATGATGATGACTATGATGATTCCAACGAAAAGGTTCTTTACTTTGAGGGCAGTCTGAGGATTTTAACCGTAAGAGGTTGTGATATTTCCATTAAAACTTCTTTAATTTGAAAACAATAGAAATTTAAGCTGTGTTTTTGCTGAAGGAAATTACGCAGCGTTATATTCCTTCAGACAATTGAATTTTAGATTTATAAATAATAAAGTGAAAGTTTAGTTACTGACCACAATTATGTCGGACCATAACTCCATGGATCATCCTCCATGAATAAACAAATTCAATGTACATAATTGGCAATATATAAGAATATTTTAGACCCCATAAAAAGACTTGAAACCTTTGTTATCCCGAGAACTAAATGGGCTTCGCCGATTTCCAAAGACCGAAAGAGAACTCAATACTCAGTTTACGAGTGAAGAACAACAAACAGAAGTCTGAGAAGTTAGGCATCTTCCTTCTTCTTCTCGTACTGTCATGGTTTCCATATGCGCCTTATGGCTTGTTGTTTGTGCTCAAAATATTCAATTTAAGAGAAGACGACTTCAGTATGTTTGATGTAATCTGCTTTACACGTGGGCATTTGCAGGTAATGAGTTTAAAAGGTAATTATGTGTCCCCTCTTTCCCAATCCTTTCCCGTCTCCCAGCCCCCTTCTTCCCCTCCCACTCTTCCCTGATCTCACCTATTTACGGTACCTCTGTCTGCCTATTTGTCGATCTGTCTGTCAGTTTGTTTGTCTACCTCTCTGAGAGTGTCTCCCTCTAATTTCCTGCCCACTGTATGGTTCATTCCTCTGAGTCCAAACCGATCACTAAATTTCCAAACCACAGTGAGAAAATTATTAATTGAAAGTTCATTCCTAAAATACAAAGGAAAATGTACAAAATTTACCTCATTTTCTATACAAATTACAATTGGCTATCCTTTAGACGATGATTGACCATCGTTTGGATAAACTGTTGCACACCTACAGTTCTAACGGTACTGTTGGATTATGATTTGGCCTTCTAGATCCGGTTCTGTTTATTGGTACGTAAGCCATTTTTTGTGGATTGTGAAAACAACAAAACAAATTAGAACAATAATCATTCCTTCACCTAACTTCCGATCACTGCCATCTGTTGTATTTGAATTATACCAGAAATAACATATTGTATATTTCCGAAGTTGATAGAAGACTTCCTGATCATAGAGTACTATTGTGTTGGTGGTAAATAATGCATATTCGTTTCTTTAAATTTTGATTTTAAATTCGTCTTTATAATCCATGAAATCATTGGTTTACATGTAATTGTACCCGAAAATGTAATTGGTAAATAGACTATTAAATAACAGAAAAGACTAAAACTATAGTTTCAATAGTATCTATTTGAATTGGTATGGGGAAATTTGCATTATCAAAGAGCACGACACCATAGCAACGGATGTCATCCTAGAATTCTGAAGTGTGGCCTTATTCTTTCTTTATCTCACGCAATGAAAGTAAAGTGAAGGCTTATTGATTAATTGTTTGTCTTTATTTCCTGTCAAAACAAGAATAAGGAAAAAAGACGTGTAGCTCACAAACTGCTCATATTTTTTGCTAAACGTTTTGTGAAGCGACAACTGTGTAAATTTATCAGGGAGTACTAAGGGACAGAAAGGGTGTTCCTCAACCTTGAACGAGATGAACGAGACAGAATGGCACCAAAACAAGGCAAAATGTTCCCTAGCTTGCTGGGAGCGGTTTCATCTAACGAGTTGAGTGAGATTCGTGTGAAATGATGAAAACAAGAGTGGGACTGACCCTCCCCCCCCCCCCATTTCGAGAAAAGTTGACCAGATCCCCTCCCCCATTTTCGGGGAAAGTTCACCAGACCACCCCACCCCCACCCCCACCCCCATTTTGCAATAAATAATCTACTGATGGAACATTTCAAAGGGTTCGAGCCAATAAGTTCGAGTTATCGGTGTTCGAGCTGAACGGAACTCCCTGAAGCATGAACAAGAAGCTAGTTTACGAGTATTGGTTTGTGTGAATGTGTCTTCTTTTTTCCTGACAAGTATGTATGTTTTTGAGATCCACACTGCTGTGTATGTACAGCTGATGTACAGGCATATCCCTGTAGTGACAGAAGGAGGGTAGAAGGGGTACCCCCTTGTCACCCCCTGCAGGATTTATTTGGGGTGTGTTCCCTTCGTGAAGCTGCTAGACAAGCTGGCGCCGCAACAAAGAAATGCCGCTTTTCAGGGGCTATTCAAAATTTTGTAACACTTATAAAATTATGCAACTCTTGGTAATGTATTTATTACTAGTTTTAATAGGATGATTCAGAGATAAATTTTATTCCTTTGAATGGAACGGCATTTTTGCTTGAAATTCTTTTGTTTCCGACCTTTTCTAAATTAATTGAATTTTGTTGATTTTCACAGATTTAGAACGGTTTTTTTAATTATTACAAATTTCTTTCATTGCAAATGGTGTAAGGTTATTCACTTAATACCAGACCGGTACCAGCTGCAATACGCTCTGTTTAACTCGAACACGGATGACTCGTTTTTCGGCTTAAGTCGAACCTTTTTAAATATGTCTCTTTCGCAAATTTTTATTAAGTTGAGGCGATAAGTCGAACTTCTGCTTATCTCGGACTTTTTGAGTTTCCCATCAGGTTCGAGTTAAGTGGGGTGCACTATACATGTCATCTTGTGAGAATCTTACAAAACGGATATTTACATCTTGAGTCAGATATTTCCTGCAACTTCCCCCGTACAATTCTCGTCAAGCCCTGAGTTACTCACACAGAAGCAACATGTTGTCAGATGAAGGCCCTGGTACCGCCAGACACACTGGCGCCAGATGATACCACAGGACAGGGAATACTCGAACCCCCATCCGTGTATGGATACAGTTTCTGCAAGTAAAGCCGCCATTTAAGAAGCTTCTCTGTTGACAAATTTATTGAAATTATTCAGTGTCTTTTCTGTTAATTACACGAAAACTTTGAACAATACCTCCCACATACTGGACTATTATACGAATCATATTTGCGAAAAATGGAAATGGACTAGTGTTGCATGTTTGAAAAAAATCTGTACACTTCTGCACGGACTGCTATTACCAAAGTGTCCTCAGTATTGATTCCTGATCAACCTTTCAAGGTTCCGTGTGCCGTCATATCGCAATGAAATAACTTTCACTCCTAGTACTCATTTCACACTCTGACGTATGAATCTTTCTGACCTGGAAGACTAAGTCAACTTTGATGGCACCCGAAATCGTGGAATTCTGACGCTCTAGTGACGAAGCCACTGGCCAGGACCACTGACGATCAGATGATACTGGAGCATGACACTGCACTCCCTAACCAGGCGAAGTATTCCAAACCCCGATTTATGACCGACACCTGACAGAGGATTTCCCTCGCAGTGTGACAGAAAGAATGACACAGCATTGGTCTCGAAAATGACATTCTTGTGGTTTTTCGACAGAGGTCACGCGGGGGCAAATGTACATGAATAATTGGGGACAGCTTTTCTCACTGAAAGTGTGAATTTTGTTACAAGCATGACGCACGTGTTTTCGCTTAAATGTAAATTTGGCTTCACATTTCTCACATACATTGATCGGGTATTAACTAGTAATTGGTGGGACGACGATGGCTACTTAAACCATATCTCAATTTCTCGTCACCTATTAGTGGTCTCTCACTCATGTAAAGCAACCGAGATTCTCATGATTAAACAGAGGGAATGTAGCCACATTATGATCACGTTAAATTTTCCCAAGAGGAATTTTATTACAATAATCTGTTTAAATTATTTGTACGCCAATCTTTTCATTTACTTCTCACGGTTTTCTTGATCAAATGATTAATCTTCACTGAAACAGTAAGGTATCGTCCAGCTTCTGAAATTGATTTCACGCTTTTTTACTCGAACAAAAGATCCTATTATTCTCAAATATGAAGAGTCATCCCTTAACCAAACATCTCATCCTACGTGTAGCCCCAAAAGTACTCAATTCATCAGCATTTTGTATTGCACACACTTACTTAAACACACTCGCTTTTACATTCGCTTTCACACAAACACGCACACACACGAACACAAACTACCACGCACGCACAACGCTTGAGTCTTGCACCGTTCTGGAGTGAGAAAATGTACGATTCTTCCCTGCACGGATAAATGGGTTGCCCCCTACCTATTCGCACATTAACCCCCTACCCCCCGAGGGTTGGCTAATACCCGCTCATTAATTAACCCATCTTTGATGACTTATCGCGGATTAGATTGTTTTATAAACATGTTGGGCTCACAGGTGGTCTGCAGATGGTCATGTTAACTATTTGATCGTTTCTTGACCATTTCTCGATTCGCCATGTTAGAGTTTTCTAAGGCTCTCTTTTATTGAACTTAAGTAAATGTTTCTGCAAGTTATTTACATACATCATAGCAACAAAACTGAGAAAATGTCCTTGCATTATCAATCTCTACCTATTTCAATTTTCTGAATTCTTTCATTAAGTAAGCTTACTTTAAACTTTGAGAACAATAGAAACACAAACGACAGAACTAATTTTGGAAAACAAGTGAACACATTATCACCCTGTGTAAACAATTTAATCTTTTAATTAAGAACAATAAATGGTGAACTTACTTATCCATTACTTATTTTGATTATACTTGAATGCGGTTTGCACCGGGAACCAAGAGAACTCACATTAAGAACTTAAAGGGTTTAGCTACTTCAAACAAACACACAGACATTCTTGGAAATCACATCTGGCTGTAAGTGTTATGTCAGCAGGGTAAGTAATTAATCACGTTGATTGCTTATTGTTTGAAATATCTCAATACTCGACATTTACTCGTGTGTGTGCTTTTGTAGAAGTACTTTTTCTTTCGAGTTTTAAACTATAATCTTTAATACCCATTTTGATAGATCTTAATTATCCAATCGTGCCGACGATTATGCCTTTGTTTATCTCTTCGGGTATTTTATTTCGTTATTTTTATTTATTCATCATCTTATTATTTAATTTTATTAATTTATTTAAATGTACTGCTGCTGAACTCCAAACGCGAAGATGGTACTCAAATGTCCTCACAGATTTATTTTTTCAGAGACACAAAAATTCACTAAAGAAAATAATGTCCAATTTTTCTGGAAATGGTAATTCCAGGTACCATGTGCACGTTTGATTCTATTGACGAGAAAATGAGGGTGGTTCTTTTCACCCTGTGATAGATCACGTGGCTGAGTACTCAACCAATCACGTTGTTGCAGCTGCTGGTTCTTGTCAAAGTGAAAGGAAAGAAGTGGTCACAGATCATCAGATGTGTAGGGTGTCAGAAGTGTCTTGTTGATCACTGTAATCAGAGCTACAGTGTACAAAACAAGCAAATTGGCAGTGGAAACATTAGGATTGCTTATCTTTTAGCTTGATCGCATTTTGATACCTCCATTGTACTTTGCCAGCGGAGAATTTTTGTGAAAGTTGTTTCGTTTTTGTTATACAGAAGACTAAAACACTATCAAATGTTAGTGTTTTAAGTGATTAGTATAACAGAGTTCAGGGAAACAAACTCTTCACACCAGAAAGGACGAACATCTTCTTTTAACACTTGATCCGGAATCAGGGAATCAGAATACGACACGGAAATCAAGCATCTGCTTATGACATATGGTAAAAGAGAAAGTGTTTATTACCGAGTGTATGTTGTTAGTTCCTGAGGGATTTTTTAGGATGGTTTACTTTTGTTTGTGATCTTTAGAATTATATTTCAATGATCTGGCGAAAATCTGAGTACAAATCAATTTTACATGAGCGTTGCCGTTTACTGTATAAACTGAAAGCTGAACAATCCTAAAACTTGTTCATTCTTGATTGTAAAGTTTTAGGTTCATTTAAAATGACTGGACACACGTTTTGTAATGAAATGAAGTTCACTCAGTTTTAAGTACCTTGAGTGCATTTCACAAGGGAACGACAACTTTTGTAAGATTAAGAAGAGATACTTTCCACAATCATGAATATGTACGGAGTTAGTACACCAAGCCTTCACCACTACCCGCACGGTCTGACGGGAGGATACGGACTTCACGCGGCACAGGGCTTACACCAACGGTCGTCTTTAGCTTCGATGTACGGTGGAAGCGGCTTGGGGTACTCACCCAGTGACTGGGGTTTTGGAACAACAAGCCATATGGGTTCAACCACAGGCAGCGGCCTACTGGGTCATAGGGACCGCCGTGAGTACCTCAGCTGCGCTGTTAACTCATCCTCGCCGCTGACTGCCGGTGGTCTGGCCGCCTCCTCGGCTGGTAGCGGCTACACCATGGCTACCCCCGCTGTAGCTTCAACGTACCCCGGTATCAACCCCTACACGGTCTCCACGGGTTACGGAGATAAGCTGGGTTCACACATCCCCGGACTGTCACTCACAGCTTCAGATCCGTCACAGAAGGAGAACTCCAGTCTACATCTCCACTGTCCTGACGACTCTCAAGACAAATCCGGTAAGATTTCAAAATACAGTCGATCCATGTTGATGACTTGATGTGGATCTCACATGTCTTAACTTAGATCATAAATGGCTTGCTCCGTAATTTAAATATGACTGTGGATTGATTGAAATTGCAGAATCAATCATGAAGTTGCGGATGGAATCTATAAAAATATTGTTTCATAACTGCTAGAACAATTGTCGATTTTGGCAAACTTTTAAATGAAGAGGAATAAACAAATATCCAACAATATTCTAATATTCTGACCGATTATAAAAGTAATAATACAACGTTAAGTGTCTGAAAAATGTACTCGTCAAGTACAGATGTGCTTGCGTTTCTGTGTTGATCTCTTTTAATTTGTGGAAAATAAAAATCTGACGAGCCGTAAAAACTTAAATCTCATTACTCCCAGACAGATTCCGTCTGGAACTGTATATTCCAGACGAGAGAATACCTGTATAATGAGACGTGATTGAGGTTAATCAGGTGTAATGTGAGCACATGTAAAACATCACTCCCCCTGTCAAACACAATTATCACTTGCAAGCTAACTTTGAAAAGTCGTTTTATCTTTTATTGCTCAGAAAATTAATTGAGTGGTTTACCTCCATGTTCCTACCAGCTGCTCAACTACAGTCGACAAAATAATTTCTATTTCCATTTTCTATATATTACGGTATTGCCTGTTTTGGGGTTTTTTGGGGGTTTTTTTGGAAAAATTTTGAATTAAATTGAAAAACGTTTCAAAGGTTCAGGTTCATTATTGCAGACAGTAACATGTCGTTCACATGAAAACTTCGTTAAATTAGAGCACTAAGTCGCGATTTCTACAGAAATTTATTTGATCTTACCTGCAAACCGATTTCTCTATCTTGGAAGCAGCTTTCACTTCGGAATCACAAATCCAGATGCCCTTAATTAATCACGCTCCAGCCAACTACAAGCTGTATAATCAAATCATGCTAATTAATTAAATCACTGACAGCCCCCATCACTTCTATTTGTTTACCTTGTTCTAATCATCCCAAGGATTAAGTATCCTACTGAGAGATTAAGTGTTGATCATTAGTGTACCATTAGCATGAGTCGTGAAGACAAATATTGACAAACAAGGGTTTATCTCTAATGACTATAAAACAGATGGGCTGATGATTGCTCAATTTACGCTAGTTAATTACAAAGAAACACAAGAAGTTGTGAAATCCACGTTAAGGATCGGTTTTTTGTTGAATATTCAGTACATCTGAACTGGTTACAAGGAAATCACAGTGACGATGAGAGTAACCCACCAAATTAATTACATTATCAAACTAGGAAGATATTTTCCTTTTGCGTTACACATGATACCTTTTCTCTCTTCCCAAGCAAACTATCAGTTGTATTGTGCGTGCTTTAATTGCGGCTACCTTATTACAGAAATGAAATAAAAATTGTATATCTATCAAATTTTAATAATTTTAGGTCCCGAAAGTCCAGATGGCTACAAACTGGATTTGAACTCAAAGCCCAGGAAAGAGAGGACCGCCTTCACCAAACATCAGATACGAGAGCTTGAGAAAGAATTTTCAGTGCACAATTACCTAACCAGATTACGACGATACGAAATAGCTGTAGCGTTAGATCTGACAGAAAGACAGGTAAGAAATACAGATTCAAAAACTAATTATTATAGAATATCTTATCATGCCAATTTTATTGAACAGCATTGCAGAACTCGTCGTGCTGAAATTAGCAGTGATGTATTAAAGATACCTGTATCTCGAGATGCATTTGATTCGTCCGTTTGCTTTCGGAGGTTACATGTAGAAAAATGGTGCGAACTTTTTATGCTCAATAACTGCATGTCCCTCTGGGGCGAATAAAGGCCAGGCTCCACCAGGTTAAAAACGTCGCAAAAAAAAAACGCACCATAAAATTGAAACAGTTTCGACAGGGAGAAATTGTAATACGAATTCGCATTTGGTGGACTGAAAAAACATAGCGCCCCAATTTTCATCTAGAAAAAACGCTTTTGGTGGAGCTCGGACAGAAGTCTCATGATAAATTAGGTGATATGCAAATGCCTTCTGTTTTGTGATTGATGCGATAGAGGGTGGACGTTGCCAGTTCTTTTTCACACAAACTTTTTGATCGTCATCAGTGCTCGGAACGTTGTAAATTAATTTTATCCTTTGCACTGAATATAAAAAAAATTAAAAATCTTCAACTCACGCTTCCCAACCATAAGACTGAGTGTTTTGCCACTGGTAAGGCAAATTCTGCAGCTTTGAGTAAAAGTTCAAACCTTTACTACGGTAGCTCATTTCACGGTATATCATGTGACCCCCTGCTGGGAGAATTTCATTTTGAGGGGGTAATTATAACATCACAAGTTCATCAGTTAAGACTCATCATCATCTGTAAGTGTAACAGCAGCTGTTCTTATGAGTTTACCAGGTGAATGGACCTTAACTCTAGAAATAATGAGGTTGCTGGAATTGTTTATATATCTAAGCCGGGTCATTTTCTCCAATGTCGACTTTATTTTAAATAGTAGCAAGGCGAATATAGGAAACAAAAATTTACACATACGATGGTCTAATATTTTTTACAACAATGTAGATAATCCTACTGAGAAACCCTCTTTTTGATTCAAATCTAGGAATCAGTACATGTAGCTTTAAATATTTTTTACATTTAGTGGATTTTTTGGAAATACTAGTTTCTCTTCTAAATTTGCACACCCCTCGTTTGTAGTATGTTACAGGTATTATGACAAAATTTAAATAATATCCTGGTACGCATGAATCCAATTTACCTCTTGGGTACCTTTAGCTAAATAATGGCCAGTACCTGAGTTTCACGGAAGCTTCTCACAATTATACCTCCTGTGAAGAGTTCCAACATGAGTAGTCTCACATATTCTCGGGATACTTGAGTAATAGGACGTAAAGCGTATGGTAAACTCATCAAAGAGAAGTTTGATGAGGATTTGGTTCGCTACATTGACATTAGATTTGGTCAGGTGTAAAAACACATCATGTATCCAGCTGTGTTACAGTACAAATCTATTATTCAAAGCTTTAAAAACAAGATGAGAAGTATTAAGATAATGTCCAGGTTACATACAGATTGAGTTATAACACATGATAAATGATATATACAAACAGATAACTAGGAATATTTTTTATGTTTTCACATTCCTAAATTCCTTACTTTAGAGTTTACTAATCTTACCTGTCAGGATCAGTGCCATACCTTGTAATTAGCTAACAAATGCCACTGAGATTTACCTATTCTATGAAATACAAATCTCGACAAGAAAAAGGTTACAACCAGATCTTTCTGCATAAAAAACAAGGTTCTACTGCAGGTGGAATATTGACAAATAAGTTGTTTTGGTAAAAGAATATTTCACATCTTTCGTTAATTGTTTGCATAAAACTTCCCTTTCAAATGTGTTTATAAAAACAGTTGCAAATTCTTTTCCAGGTGAAGGTATGGTTCCAAAACAGACGCATGAAATGGAAGAGGGTAAAGGGAGCGCAGATGGCAAAGGACAAGGTCACAGGACAATTGAAGCCAGTTACCCTCACCCCTCCACCTAGTCTTACCGAAGAAGAAAGAGAACAATTAAAAGATACACCCAGATTAACATAAACCAAAGCAATGAGACTATTTCGTATTTTTGTACATACTTTCTCCAGGTGCTGATCATTACGCAATTTATGGTAAGGTTCAACATTCAGGGTGAACCCGGACAATAAAAATCCCACATGTTACAACTGAAAACTGGATTGCAATCTTGGAACTGTAATGGATTCAACTACTTGTATTGTGTGCGTGAAGTTAATTCAATTACGCTGTCTTAATTTTAATAAATACCTTAATTTTTGCTTTTCTGTTGAATTGTTTGATGGTTGTACATACAATGTATATTACAATGTTATTTAATTTGTTATTGCATATTCTTGTACAAACTGTAAATAAACTGATCAAAGAGCTTACATTTATACTGTTTATGTTTTTAAGAGTTTTCTTGTATATTTTTAAGAAATTAATCTGATTTAAATTCGTCCTTGAGGGCCCAAATTATAAAGCATTCTATTTTATGAACTGTAATGATGCTTAATGCCTCAAGTTGAGCCTTACGTCGTCAATAACATCACAGAATGAAATTCGTTAGCTGTAATACCGTGTTATGTCACCGTATAATTTCACAATAATCATTTCAGTAATTCAAGGGACTACAATTGACAAAACGGATGTTGTTTTTTCACAGTAAACCTTATGCACTATTGAGGGTAAATTAACCAAATGACACGCATTTCCATGTTTGCTCGCTAACTGCAGAGGGCATCACCAGCTGGTGCGTTAAAAATCTACCTCAGTAATTGAAGACGGTGCTGGGGATCATAGGGTAGAGTGATTGTAAAAACGGTGTATGTGTCTGTATGCTTGATTTGATACCCAGCAATATGACGTTTGATATTCACAAAGATCTTGACACTGAATGCAGTATCGGACAGAAATTAAATTGGCACCAAAAATGTTGCAGTGACCGACGTCGAGCCATCGGTTTTCACTCTCCAAAAGATTTCATGAAACTCTTAAAAAATTCTGGATCATCCATACTTGCGCAAAGAGGGATTTCGCAGCTTTTCAATACGACAAGTTCACTGTAGTATCCCCTATGTGCACAAAGACGAGAAAGTTGATAATGGAGATGTGTATGATACAGAAAGAATCTCGATAGATAGAGATCGTGACCTCGAAGTTTAAACATAAAGCAAGACATTAATAACTTCATACACCTCGGTAGACTGCGGAGAATCATCATTTTGATAGGATTGCTACCACATGTTGGTGATATTGCTTTAACACATGGATCCCTTTGTGGGCAAAGCAGTACAGCAGGATCTAGTTAGAGAGTATTATAGGCAAAACAGAGCTCTAAAGACTTGTTCCATCTGGCAATACTGCCTAGACACCTGTCAAAATCATTGCTTCAATGCTAAAGAAGCTTGATTGAAGCTTAATGAATATAATGATATTCAGAAGGTTTTAGCGCAGCTTGCAGCGGTTTGTTTGAGAGCCCACGCTCTAATGTGTAATTTCACGGGATTCACTCTTTTAAAATCTAAAATCTATTGTATCCCATGTAAAGCTTTTTTTTCTAAAAACATTAAACTTATTGGATGGATGGTGTGTGACGACGCATCCTTAAAGTTTTGGACAAACCGCTACCGGTATCTACATCGACAGAACCTAGGACTTCGTCAAAGCAATGCCAAAAAACGGATCCAGGAAGAGGACCAGGAGGCTGACTCTTTCGAGTCTTGGAACATATTTATGGATCCGTTACTGAGTGAACATTTTACTTTTAATTGAATTCCTATCCCAAACTTTACATTATCGATAGGGAAACCGTCCCCCCTGCAAACTGGATCCGCCACTGAGTTTTGAGCTAACCAAAATCTTTTCCCGTACAGGTACTACAACAAAACAAGAAGTAGTTCAGCATTGCTGTAAAAAAGTACAAAGAATGGAAAGAGCTTTGTGCTAAAGGGAAGCAGCTTAAGGGTGTGAGAGTAATACCGTTAGGTAAACTTCGAAATCATCATCATACTTAAAAGTTAGCAATCATCATCTCCTCTCGAGTCATCATCATTATCATCATCATTACAGTTCAAACTGAATGCTCACAGAAGTACTCAAAACCAGTATCGTTGCCATACAGACATTTTGAACTATTACTATTGTACTTTAATCAACTTAAAATGAGTTCAAATAAGTTTTCTCCAAACTTGACGAAGTTAATCAGCTTGAGCAATTTCTGTCAATTTAATAACGTTGGCCTTTGCTGATGGTGAGCATACAATTGTAGATTGAAGTTAAATTGTTCAATCATACTCTCTAGTGGTAATTGCAATAGGAAATGATGTCAATCTTTCAAGAAAAAGAAAATTTACCCATATGCGAACAGGCCAAAATGGGGTGATCACCTGAAATAGTTATATACTTATGTGATTCAAAGTTTCGCTGAATAAAATGGTGATTCAGTAGCGGATCTAGGCGGGGGCTTTAGGGGGGTGGGGGGGGGGGGGGGGGGGGGGGGGGGGGGGGGGGGGGGGGGGGGGGGGGGGGGGGGGGGGGGGGGGGG
>JBCAUI010314186.1:0-15379 GCA_038406195.1 Haplosyllis anthogorgicola | reverse complement strand
AAAACAAATATGGCTGCCAATTTGAGAATAATGGTCATAGCAACATAATTTTTGCTAGGCTTTGAGATGGGACATAGGCGCATGTGTGTGTAAAATATGAAGTCTCTATGATCAATAGTGTGCTCAGGGCAGCTGTGCACAGACAATGCATGATGACAACGACGCCAGACGACAAAGACGGACGACGGACAATTCATGATTCCATAGGCTCTTTGGCAATTATGCCAAATGAGCCAAAAAGGTCAAAGAGCGCCTTTAACTTGTAACTGTTGTATTAAATTTAAGTCTTTTTGCTCTTATAATTTATTACGATATTTTCGACAGAGAGAAATTCTTTAATCACGAGTTTCAAAAATTTTCACTTTTCTATGCCTCAAGAAATATGGCAATTGGTTATTCCTAAGAATGATATTCTATTCGCCATAAATCCTCTCTGCATTCTCAATACGGAAGAATGACCCCCCATTTAGCAACTGCCAAACAGTTATTTCTACGTGTTTTATTGATGGTTTAGTAAAGTTAAATACTCCTCAGAGTTTGTGTGAAAAATGCCAAGGAGGTCGAAACAAATTGCGTGATAGACTCGCATATCCACGGGTGTCACAAAGTGGTCTGAAAAGAAACAAACATTTCACGACAAGCACCTGCAGAATGAAATTCAGTTACTCTCAACGGGAGGTAAGCTTCATTCAATTTTAAGCTTAAAATTCCACACTAAATTTAACTATTGAAAATGCTAGGATATCTATTTTGTTCCCACCAAATAGCAGAAAAATATTTCTTTTATTCTTTTGATAAACTTATCTAGGTGTTTTTTCCCAAGTTAATTGAGCATCAAACGCATAAATTACTCGTTTAAGTTCTGTCTCTTTATCTGTGATAAGATTAAGTGTACAATAGCTATGCTTAACATGGTCTTAATGTGATCTACCGAGTTTCAAACTAAATGAGCTTTAAATTGTTTTACAACCCAATAAGAGGCTACTTAGTTCAGCAGACATTGTAAATTGTCCGTTCATTTCATTAACAAATCTTTTCTACAAGATATTTCTGCCGTCGGCAATAAATTTGTTGTATTTTACGGGACATATTTTCTGGTTGTTCACGAATTTAACCCTTAAAAGGTACACGTATATTTATGTATATTTATTATCGTCACTGACTTAAACTGATAAAGTGAATTTTATCGTTGCTATTGGCCAGTATCTCTCGGGAAATTCTCTTCAATTTTACATCTAAAATGGGAATTACTGTCACATAATGGTTTCGTCACTGGTTAACACATCAACGACATTGCCTTCATTATTTTGTGACTTTTATGTTTAAGAATATTGACATTGCCAGTTGACCACAATCATAAAATTCAACATATGTCCCTTGATCTTTTCAAAGCGTAAAACAACAGTTGACCGTTCTTTATTGGTCCCAAGACAAATATCCACTTCAACTTATTGATCGAAACAATTACAACTTGTAAAATCTTTTCGCCTTCAAACAAAAGCTCCGAGGAACCAATTTACGAGCGTGATATTCTAATCTGTTTGCTCTCTACTTGTCTTCATTGTCTCCCACTTCCCACCGTTTCCCTCTTGAAGTCTCTTGAAACCACTTTGTGGAGTAATAATTTGTGGAGTAAAACAGCCAACAACTTAACACTTGGTGCAAATAATTTGGAGACATTCCCTGTCCCCGGGGAGCGAGGCGGGTTTGTCGGGCACCCGTGGTGTCCTTGATTTAATTGCGGCAAATAAACCGAAAACAGTGTCGCTCTTGGTCCTTAATTGGGCTTTTCTTCAATGGATTTCTACCGACTGAAACAGTTTCGGTTCTATCGTTTAATAACCCAGATAACAAATTTTAACATTTAATAAGGAATATTCAGTGCATTGCTTTCGTTTCCTTTTCGCAAAATTTTGAACATTTGTTTCATGGACACGCTGTAGAGATACTTATTCCCTTCCAGGTTTACTATGGCTCATGCGAACAATGATTTTATTTTTATTTTACAATACAAATGCATTCATGATGGATGCGAGTGTGATCACCTTTTGGCTGTAGCTTCACAGGAGAGAATCTTTTGTAGTTTTAAGGGGTCATTTCCTCATTTGCACAAGATTTCTTTGAGTGACATCTTTCAAGCGGTCACCTTCTGCAGCCCAGTGGTCACTGCCTAATCAAGTGGTCGGCCACAAGGAGTAAATTTAGCCGTTTCCATTTACACACCTGGCTGATTCGCACCTGTCACTTTCCCTGTATGGATCTTCAGCATTGTGACTAGAACAGTATTAATTCAAAAGTGTTCAATATCCCAGGGAGGCATGAAAATCAACCCCACAGCTTGTAGTACCCACCCATCCTTTTGTCTATCGACATAAGATACAGTGGGTCTTATACTCACACCCGTCTTGGAAATCAAAATTTAGCCTGAATAGTATAGTCCCCCCTTGGTGAGCTCAACCCCGAAGTATCTTTCAGTGGCAGCTCGAACTAACAGCCTACATTTAAAACATGATAAATCTATCGTAATGACAGGGTCTTGCTTGTCGTTCTTTTCGAGTGTGGTCGGTTGCCCCTGCAGCCCATGAAAGCAATCAGTTAATTGCATCATACTTATAGGTGTTCATTACAGTTAGCAGATGCCTTGAAGGAAATCATCGGCCAGGGTTGAACATTAGTCTGAGTTGAATGTTTATAAATTTTCAAAGGTTTATGTACAGTATTCGATTGTATTATTCAGCACAATCTTATTGTGACATGGGTGAGGTTTTCGATTAACCTGGTCTTCTGCTCATTCGCAGACCAAATGATCGTGCCATTTTAAGTGAAGGTAATCCCACTCAGCTCTTAAGAACTTGTCCCGTCCCGTCATGTCCCGTCAATAGGTTATCTATTGTAAAAAATTACTTCTTGTTAGCTCGAACTTTTGAAGCTTCCCTTGAGGGATCGAGCTAAGTAGGATGATTTGTATGTTCAATTTGCTTACAGATGTAACTGCAGCCACAGCTTAAAGAAGATTGATTGTTTTTGCGCTGAAACCGAAGGACCAGAATCATTAAAATTTCAATTCAACGTGTAAAAAATGGGTCAAAAATCTCCATTGCGTGCTCCCTCTCAATTCACTCAGCCATATTTTTCTCACCATTACCTATCACTTGTTGACTGCTTCGACGATTTCACCGAGGACCTAAAAAAGCCGCCTACAGAGACCAGGAAATGAACAGCATTAGTTGTAATTGTCGGTACAATAAATCTAATTCACAGAGAAAAATAGCAAAATCAATGCAAAATTTATATCGATAATTCACCAAATACTGTGGTACGCTGCTGTAAAGCTCAGTGAACATGTATGAAGCAGAATTTTTTTATTGCTTTCCATTATTTTTTGCACGAGTTTTCTTTTTGTACTTTTCAATTTCTGAAACAAGATTGAGTACACCACATAATTGGGCAAATTAGGGCCACGATCGGTAAAAGAAGGTAATGCGACCGAGTCTTCGTATCAGTTATAAATGAATAGAATTTGTGCATATGACAAAACATTTAAAAAATTTACCAATTGGAAAATGGTAAAGAGTTTTAAATTGTGGTACTAATTAATCTTATATTTTTCTTATTATAATTATTACTTATTTACCTTTATAATAAGCATATTGTAGATAGTTGAAGTGTTCAGCTAAATAATCATCTTTGAATTCACCAGCAACATAGTCCAACTTGTGTGGACAGTTCTGCTTACAATGTAGAGTGCTGATATAGTGATCTGAAAAATAGCCAATATCAAACATTTATTTACATATTAGTTTATACAATTTTTTAAAGAAATCAACTACACATATATGAAGCCAACATGGAAGACTGGATAAAATATTGACGCGAATACGTGAACGCTTTTATGGTTATCAAAAGAAAACAACAAATTGCGAAATTCTTTTGCGCCTATCAAGTTTCTCCAATAACGTTTTCACAATAACACAAACATGTTGCGGGGAATAGATTATTATCATTATGCGGAGAAAATGTTGTTTTTATCAACTGAAGCAGCTGCTTTCTTTTTAAAAAATCACATATTTCCAAATAAAGGAGACGCCATGATTTGTAATGCACTAAGAGCCTTTTCTTTACCACCCCATACGGAACACTCATTAACTGTCTTTACAGATGAAATATTATACAACAAAAGCCCCGGTGTAATACACTTTCCATGTCATTTGATTTTTGGTCGTTTGTGGCATTTTCGTGATTTTGTGACAAGGGAGGGGTCCCTGCTCTTTTACAGACTGATGAACAATGTAAAACATCAATTTTCACATGTTTCATTATCTGAAACCCAATCTAATAGGCACAGTAATCTTAGGCTGCAATTTTTTATGCCATTACTTTTTAACTTTTCTACATTTATCATCTCTTTAAAGTTTACAGTGGATCACAATTTTACAGTTTCTTATCCATGTCAGAATTCACAAAATAAAAGCAGATCAATCGAGGCCATTTTACAATAACGGAAAATTGATGGCTATTTGTGAGCGCCATTGTGCTGGACATTTCCCCTGTTTCCTCGTTCTTATCATTCTGGACATTACAGACAAATTGCGAATAAATTGAGCGGCTCATAGAATAATGTATTACATCTAAACGATCATTTGTCACAGGCCAATGTAAAGTCAATTGTAACAGTCCTTCGCAATCTCCACTGCACTGTTACTGAAAACGTATCCTGCACCGAACAATGTTTTATGCCCACAACACTTAATTTAAAATCCTTAACAGCGAGCGACAAGTTTTCTATTTTGGGACTCCGGAAAAGTCACGCGATCAGCAGTAAATTTATCTTTGCTACACTTACTTTCTTACGTTTTATCAAACAAGAATGGTATTAAGTTTATCATTAATCTGGCAACATCTAACCTGCTCACACCACAAAAGCACAATCAACAAAAAACAAACACGGAAAACACATGATAACAGTAAAAGGAGAAATCTTAGACCCTGCCATCATCTGGGAAGTCACACCGCATAATCGAAAACCTCTCCATTGTGCAATTGTATGTCATAAATACCTGGGCAATTATTCTCATCTCGGCAAAAGTTATGATGTCGCAAATGAAACCTTTATTCATAATATTTGGACTTTGGTACAAAGTCTTGGTAAAAAATTGTAACGATCATATCATTAAAGTTGCTAGACGATAGTGTAACTGGAAGGACTTCTTTGTTTATTCTTCCTTTACGGTAAAATGAGAAACGGCTATTGACGTCACACTTGGAACTTGAATCGAGGAATTTTTTGTTCAGAAAAGTGTTACAACTGATAATATGCATGAGTATTTCGGAGTTGAAAATCGTGGAAAGACTAATGCACTCTTATAGCATGAAGATTTTTTACGCAGAATTAGAAGAATAATTACCCAGTGTGATTTTGAGAAATACTTATCTATTTTTTTATCTGATTAACATATTTACCTGTTTTTCTCACCAAGAAACTAAAGGCAAAAATAAAGATACTCAGATGCTGAAATCGATATTAACAGTTTTACACGGACAGACGTTGCACTTGAAAGCTCCAATAATATAACGACGCGGGGACCGTTCAAATGTGTTCATCTCAGGTGCACAAAATAATTTATAATTATTTATTATTATGGGTGAAGACAAAGTTGTCAAAATCATGCAAAGTCGTAAACCCAATACTACTAAGATGCTAAGGAGGTACAACTTAATTATGTCTGTAATTGGCTCAGAATGTCCTAAAATTTAAAAGTCAAATTTACATTGTCTAAATGTAGTCGCAAGACGGTAAAATCGAAGCGGAAAGTCTGCTAATCTTAAAGTTACTTGGCAAGACTAGTTGGTAGAAAATGAAAGGTTTTGGATGTGTGTTTATATATTTACACGGTCCCTAAATATGAAGCTAGCACTATCTGTGTATAAGCTGCTTACGGCTAGACGATCTTATCGACGACACTGTGTACAAAAAGGAGCCTTGTCTTGCTTCAAAATCTTGTCTTCAAGTGTCCGCACATCTCCGATAGACGGGCGTAAGTTTACATACAAGAAATATTTCTTCTATCTGAACAATCTCCGTCATATGGTGTAACACATGTATTTAAATACGAATAACTTTATGGTTTACATTCAGGCGACTGATTTTCATCGAATTCAGCCACATGTTTATGTAACTGATGCTTCGATAATGTACAGCCCGGTATTTGATCACAGATTGACAATGTAACCTTTGACGTGGCAAGTTTGGAAATTTTTTTGGACATATCAAGACGTGGTCACTAAAAATTTCAAAAGTATCCGCACTACAGTGAGATTGACTGGTCCCAATGTGAATTTATTTAAAGAAAAAATTTAAATTGTTATTCTTGGTTAAAAACTAGCCGTTAACGGGAACCTTTGTAGGTTCCATGAAAATGCAACGGTATAGTACGATGGAGCTTCCTTTGGACGGACCTTCTTTTCCACGGTTTACATTTCTTTGTACGACCATCAGACTTCAGATGCAACACATTACATTACACAGAAAGAACCCTCCTTTGCAAGACCACCATCCCTTTGACGATCACTTTTCCTCCCAAAGTTTGGTGGTCGCCCAAAGGAAGGTCTACTGTATGTAATTTAATTGTAACAAACTGAAGCGGGGTAAACTAGCAATTGTTTTTTCGGAGGCAAATTTACAAAACACCCTGAATTAAAGTTAACCTTGCTCAGCAGAAAGCTATCTTCAAAGGTGGCACTTGTCTACCAAGTTATTGTCAGTACGGAGGGTGCTCTCATGTACAACCACGTTTGTTACCTGCAATAGCGTTATACATCTCCGGGAACGCTTCGTGGTCGTAACGTCCCTCGCATAACAGTTCGCATCGCTCGTATTCTTCAACGTACTCGACCAGAGCCGCCTCCATGTGCTTCAACGTTCCCTCCCAGTCTTCACTGTTGTACGCTTCCGCTCCGCGACCGTATTCAATCTGCAAATAAAGCACAATTCGATTTGATAATTAAATTAATTTAATGTACTTAAAAGTATGATAAGTTATGGTGATGATTGAGAATATATGTTGAGTGCGTGTGTATGAACGTTTACGTAAACCTCTACTTAGAAAGACTCCATATTCAGATAGAGATATTTTTCCTTTATGAGATCCTTTCCCCATCCCGTCTGAGCTATATTTTTTAACAGTTCTCAGAACTGATCAATTTACTTCACGGGGTATTGCAACTTTCTGTAGACGTATCTTTTCACATTCTGGACAAGATTTACCGCTTAATAAACATGCCATAATTGTCATTTATATTGGACTCAATAACAATACTGATGCTCTATGCTTTTCCTTACTCTATCTACATGTACTGTCATTAAAGATATTAACTGCTTATTAGCAAATCTTACGAATGCCTAACCACCCCTCAATCTAATTCTCAAGCAAACAAGGCGCAAACAAAATTCAATTATGAACCAAATACGCAGTGACTAATAAGGCAGTCAGTCCCCTTTTAGTTGTTGACCAATTTGTGTTGGGAAAATATTTACTCATGGATGTATCAAAAGTTCACCTTTAACAGTAACTTTGCTTTTATTATCAGTTAAATTCATGCGCGCATTACTGAACTAAAATCAACACGCACTGTTTTCAAATCCGAACGGACATTTTTCAAATGTTTTATTTTAAAAGTACTGTTGATCATACTGACAAAATGAATTAAAGGTGTCGTATTTAATTATCAAACCTTAATTTATACAAAAAATATCTCACAAAACCCTTTCAAATGAGTTCAAAGTATCTGAAAAACAAAGATACATCTTAAGATCAAAACGGCAACATTTGTTACAAAGAATGATTAAATAAACAAGTTCACATGGACACAGAATTAGATTGGAAAGTAAGTAATTTTAGAGCCAATTAAACGGTCATTTTGTCTCCCATCTGTGACACAATAAAATGTCGGTTCTTACTCAATTCCTTTGTGGTTACAAGGTAATAAAATTCACCCCATTTTCAATACGGAAAGGGAACCCATATTGAAAACCTTAAAAGACCCATATATTACAACCATAAGGATCTATTAAAGTCATAAAATATTTCCTAACTATACCACTTTGGGGTTTTAAAATTAAAAAGGAAGACACTTTGTATTGTTGGAACTACCACCAATGTTGTCAAACTCAATTTCCGACAATACTAGTCTATTGAACGTTCCTCCTTTTTTATTGGGAAAGCCTTTAAGGGTCTTTACATTGTCGAGGCAACCAATAGGAATATGTTGCAACTATGTGCGACATATTTGACTGGCGAGGAGATCAAAGACAAACTGACAGTGCGTTGGCTGTACAGTCTAGAATCTACTAAACTTTATTGAAGAAAATGCTGATGTCAATTTCCAACCTGTCAATTAAAATAACGCAAGCATGACAGCGAGTTGACGTTCTAAAACACTTGCGAAGGATCTAAACATTCTAAATTTGCATCGCAAATAAATTTCATAAAACTTGAAAAGGATTGTAAATTGAAAATCTTCGGAATAAAGTCTAGACCGTCGAGTGAAACTTCAAGTGGAGAAATGACTTGCCCGAGGAGAAACGCTGACGCGAGCCACTCCAAGCCAGGTACTTATCAACTACAAACTCCATTGAAAATGATATTAAACTGTCTTAAGAAATTTTATAACAAGTTATTGATAGCGATTATCAAGAGTTGATAATAATGTGTGGATATAAACTGAATTGAATCTTCCATCAGTCAATATGTTGGTGAATACAACATCATAAAACGCAAACTTATTTAAGTTGCGTCATGGAAAGGGTAAAGGTACGAAAAGCAGACAGCATTAGCGTCAGCTTCATCATCATACTGAAACAGTTTCTTTTTAAGTCATAACTGCTAAATTATTTATCGAAAAATTAAATTCACAATTAATAAAATAAACAGTTAAAGTTTAAGGAAGAAAATGTTTTAAAGTGATTTTTTCCATTTGCGTATTCGAAGTCTATTAAATATATTTCCTTCGTTTTTTTTTTTGTTTTTTTTTGTAAGTTGTGAATTTTATCTGGCACACTGGCAATGTGTGTGGATCGAACATAAATCTATTAAAGAAATGGAAAATTTTGTACGTTATGAAATTGACCCGAAAGGCTGAGAGTGCCTACAGGTTATGTATGCAGTAAGGCTGCGACGGATATTCGGATGTTCAAATATTTGCCAAGCCTCTCCATAAAATCAAACATTCGAACATGATTTCTCCCTTCGCATATTCAGCACTTTTATTTTACAAGCTGCAACCTGTGGTCCAGGCACTAAAAAGGTCAGAAAAGCGACACTGACCTCATGGACTTAAATTAAGGGGATTTAAAAGTATTCTTTCACTTATCTAAAAAGAGTTTGTGGAGTGGAAATAATATCACATGTGCACAAAGAGATAATATTTAATTGATTTGTTTGCTTAAATGTACAATAAACAGCTGTTGTACAATAAAAATAGACAGTTGTATTGTCTTCCGTTATTTAGACGGATGTCCGAATATTTGCCAAGAACAGTGCTCGAACATTCGAATATGATTTTGGTCCGGATTCGAAGCCCTACCGTATTGTACGAAAACTCTGGGATCCACCAGTGCGTTTTGAAGCTATGACTTTCAGGGAATCGGTATCTCTGAATTAGTCTTTAAGTCACTGAACTAATATTTTCATTACACTGCAGCTTAGATCAACTGTCTCGAATTTGTAAATATAATGTTCATATAACTGGTAATGAACCAACAGGATTGGCACACAATTATTTTAGTGATATTTTTTGTACAAACTTAAATCCTGCTGGTTTCAGGTTAATTCTGTATCACTCTTACACATGTAAATATACATGTACGTTTATCGTATTTTTGAGGTACAGGGATTGTCTCTTTACTGTTTCATTGTCACTAAATGATTAAGTTACTTGTTATTACTTGTTGCCGTTACAGATATCATTGGAAAGCGATGTACATATTGGAATTTTGAACTCCAACCAACGGGCTAAATTTTACAAAGGCTTATAAATTAACCTGTGTTAACCTAAAAAAAACAACACACACTCGAGGTTTTTCCTAATTTGGTTTTGGCCAGATCTGACAGATCTGATCACTTTATTAATTTTTGTACAAATTAGTGATCATACATGAGTCAATTGTAATAACAATCAACACATGGTCTACCTTGTATGAATTGCGATGTCAACCATATCTGACAGATCTGTTAAATCTAACAGAAACGTAATTAGGAAAAAAAACCCCCTCGATTGTAGCTTGTGTAGCGATATACAGTAGACCTTTCTCTGGGCGACCACCCAATTTTAGGAAATGGAAGTTCCACTGTAAATCAAGTTTTTTTTAAAAATTATTTTTGCATAGTATGCGAACTAAAATTAGTGACATTAAAAATGACCAATTTCAGTAACCAACTTTAAAGTCGTCCTTTTTTTAGACTTTACTGACTGACAATATTTAATTAATAACACTGTAAAATTGTCTGCCTTTCTGGGAAAAATTGCCTAATTTGGCAAAATAATTTAAATTTTTTTTTAAAATTATTTACTGTGAAGTTGTCAGTTAAAACGCAACTTAAAGTGAACGTGGAACATATAAAAACATTTTGAACACTTGTTAAAATTACACATGCACACATGTCCTGTTCGTTGCTCTTGTCACCAGCAGGTTTGGTGAATCAAATATTGAAAGGTATCTGTATTTAGCCATTTATATTTTCAAATATTTCTAGACACCTATTGTTTCAGGCACAGTTGAAAATCGGTACAATGAAGGTTTTTCCAAATTATTTTTGTCAACCAAATTAGGCAAATTTGCCTAATTAGGCAAATTTGCCTAATTTGGCAAATGAGTAGATACTACTTTTAGTATGATTACTAAAATTAGTAAGTAGGAAGATTATTAATTTTAGGTTTCATTCTTAAATTTAGTACAATTTTAAGTTACTAATTTTAGTTTTATCTTAAAAATAGTATTCACTTTGCTGCAGAATTAGGCTAATTTGCCTAATTTGCCTATGCTTGTGAAAGAATTTGGAAAAACCTCTAATGTGCGTGTAAAGAATTTCCTAACAAGGTTACAATAGATTAATTATTGAGGACGGTGAGGGGTTACTGTCATTTCCTTGTTGTTACTAAGATGTCCGTTGTTACTCTGATATGTATTTTTCCGAAGAAAATAAAGACAAAGTGAAAAGAGTCAATTAGACTTATTTTATGCCCCTCCCCGAAACGAACAATACCACAACACCGGCACTGGCAATATAGCTAATGCATTGTTTGTCATGTGTTACAGTTTTCAAATCAAATACATTTCGCTTGTTTACAGCTCTATTCTTCCACTTGCTTGCCATTGCATTTCTCATGGCTTTACAGATGAAAGAATAGAAATAGTCACACAATTTGAAACTACTCCATCATTTGGACATTAGCCATTGAAGAGATCACACCTACACATGGGCATACAAGGCTGGACTAGTGGGAAAAGGCTGGATGTTCCCTGTGCAGTGTCTAGGGATGAAATGAATAAATTGGTCTGCAAATTTTGCCTTATATAGGGGCACAGGCTCCAGCTGACTGGTCACACAGTCAAAGCATTCGGACCTATTGTGAATGTGACATTTCCATTGTGACTAATAACAATCCATATTGTCTCAATGCACTCAGCTGAATGGTGTCAAAAATTTGGCATGTAGAAAATCAAAGATGGCTATCCCCAATAGATTTCTTCTGACCAATACTGAGCCACCAGTTTGCCTGTTTCATTTGGGATATGAAAAAAGTATCTTTCATCTTTAATGTTTTCAGGTATAATTACCTGTCTGGGTCTTCTCACCGGAATGTCACCTAAATGTGTTGTACCAAGGCCTTTGGTTCAAATGCAAAGGACGAGACAAGGAACGTTTGAAACTGCAAATTGCAATACCACAGATTTTTCGGCGATACACTTAGGCAAATTTCGTAATTAAGCAAGAACATTCGGCAAACAAGTTTAATTAGGCAAACAAAATTAAGTGAGAAAAATCTCGATTGTGGAAAAGTTTTAAAATCTTACACACAGCGAAAGCACGTGTTTCAAAGGTTTGAGTATCATGGCATATGCAACACGTAACCTAAATTCAATACTGCTGTGTTAAATTATATGTGGAATAAACAGATTATTTAATAGAAACAGAATACAGCAGCACCTAATTCCATAATTCTAATTCAGTAGGGTACGAAGTGTAGCATGTATTTATTGTCAGTCAGGTGCTGCCACAATTAAGAGCGGCAG
Source organism: Haplosyllis anthogorgicola (assembly GCA_038406195.1). Lineage (NCBI taxonomy): Eukaryota > Metazoa > Annelida > Polychaeta > Phyllodocida > Syllidae > Haplosyllis > Haplosyllis anthogorgicola. The sequence continues at coordinate 3,087 of JBCAUI010314186.1, read as the reverse complement.
AAAAACCGGATGCTTTACAGCACATCATCAAAACTTGCCTGTATCCGGAAATACAGTGTCGCCCTCACCCGAAACTCTTGTCCGCAATGGCGTTGCTATTCACAATTAATAGAACTGGGATCCAGTTCTGCCAGTTCACTCTACAGTGTTGCTTGCTGTTTTCGTGATGATGTTGCAGTTGTATTTTTCGTCATTGCGGTTCTACTGTTTCTAATAATGGTAAGATTAAAAATATGTGTGCAATTGTGTTAATTTTTTACATGAATGTCGCGAGTAACATATTCATGCGTACTGTAGTTAACCTCTGTAACTTCCAATGCCAGTGAGGTTTTTATTGGTTTTGCCTGCCTAGGCAGATTTGGTAGATTCACCATATTAGCCAGATTAAGCAGAGAAATTTAGGACTAAATTTAGTAATGGTAATCGACCTAAAATTAGTCATTGATCATTATCAGTCATTTTACTAATAAAAGTATACAAACTTCCTGCCTAATCCCGCTGAGCAGGTGAAACAAATAAGACAAACCTAGAATATTTTCACAGATGATTTGTTAGCATGAAGGAAAGATTGTCAGAATTGGACAGATGAACAACTGCTTCTGGATTTACAGAAAGTATAGCGTAAGTGAAAGACTCCTTTGACAGGAACCTGGAAACGTTCAGGTTCAGGTTGAGTTATGATTCAGTTGCGCCGTATATTATTGCATATGACAGTTTTGTCAGATACAATAAGCGTGAAAATGTACTAGACTGGTTGCCTGGGTGACTTCCAAGTAACCAGTCAAATCTTTGTTTTGGCAGCCATCTTGAATTTTGGAGTGTAACCATGGAAAATTCATACAAAATGTTTTAAAATTGATTTACTGCAAAACTATATGAAATTAAGTGGTAAGAATTGGCCCAAATATGCATGAATATCCCTAGATCATAGTGCAACAGTAATTGAGATGTATTTCAAAGAGATTTTTTGAATAAAGTTGACATTCAATGTGGCAAACATGCACATGGTTTTTCCTGTTTATTGCGTATGATAAAATTCATATTGTGTCTGACAAAACACTATTGCATACAATAATTAAATATTGCGTATGATAAAACAAAATAGCAGTTTATATTATTACGTCCAACAAATCTAATATTGCATCCAATAAAGGCTATTGCATATGATTATTGCATACAACAAAACCAAACTTTCATTTTTACTGTTTGCATTGTAATCTATGGGTGTCTATGACAAATTTGGGCCATTTCTTACCACTTAATTATCCCATTTATGTCATTTCAACAACAGCTGATTTGATGGAGTAAACTATGGACTTTTAGTGTGATTTGTTTCCTGTTATTTGACTGTTATTTGTTCCTCATCCTAGTGTTTTTACCATGTGAACTGAACTTCTTTATTATGAACTCAATGAAGTGTCATATTGCTGTACTGATGTTCATACTTCTAGTTTTATTGTGTTTGACTCCTGATGAACCCTTCCTACAGTGATCATTTACAATGATTTACATTTGATTGGATTTGATTTACATTCATTGGATTTGATTGGACTATACTTGATTATACTGTACACAATTGCTGCTGGTACTTTTGTGGATGAAATTAAAAAGGGAATCAAGAAATACTGGGGCAGTGAACCTGTCAAATTTCCCCATCTTACTATTTTGAAGAGTGCTACTATTGATGATTTGCTTGATAAGCTTCCAGCCAAATTTAACAAGAAAATTGAGTTCCTATCAGATGAACTTGAAAAGGAAGCTCAAGCAGCTAGAAATGCAATTAAGAATAAGGATAAAAGTGTGGGCAGAAGTGAAGAAGCCTTGGGAGTTAGAGTCTGGTGAAAATGACAGGGCAAAGGTGTTGATTGACTTTATCCTGGATAAATGGAGCAGATAGGTGGATTGGGTGAGCACTCCTGTTACTTTTCCATATAGACAGTAGTAATTTAGCAATTTCTGAATGGTTATTACATCTGACATAGTTGTCGGGCACAATAAAAAATATCATGTACGACAAGGGGGTATGTCGTATGCAATAAAATCCCCATTTCTCGGCATTTGCATATGATAAAGCTGTCATATGCAATAATTTTTACTGGACTTGAAGACAGTTATTGCATACAACAATTATCATACACAATACAACCGAACTTAGATGTGGTTATTGCATACAATAAATTTGTCGTATGCAATAACTGACTAAGCTTACTATAGCTTTTTGCAGGTTGAAGGAGGCCAGACTGTGAACAGTTGTTTTGCTAGTATGCTACACCAGATTGCTTATGTTCCTGAGCCTTAAAAACCACACCATCTAAGGAGACAACTGGTTAAAGATGTAGTCCAAAACAGAGATACACTGATTGTAGTCCAAAACAGAGATACACTGATTGTAAGTACAGAACTGTTTATTATTACAATTTAAACTTTTCATAGCGTGTAACTAACAAATAAAACATTATACAAAAATGTAAAAACAAATTTGGTTTCTTTTTGTATATTTACAGAAAATGCTGAAGGACAAGGTACAAATGAGTGGGAAGAGTTACACAGAATTAGCAGAAGAACCTGCTGACACAGAGACTAGATTTACCAGCCCTGACTTTGTCTTCACTGCTCTGACTTTGTCTTCACTGCTCTGAGGCTTTTCATTGGTGTTCCAATGGTCATATTTAAAACAAAGCAGGTAACAAGTGGCAAAGGAAGAAACAAGGACACACATTGGGAAGCATACCCTTGGTTCCCACTTTCTGCTGATCAGAAACTGCCCAAAACTCAGATCAAAATTGCTTTTGCAGATAATGGGCATGGCTTCTATCCCCCAGTTGTTAACTTCTTTTGCACTGAAGTTAATAAAACTTTCATCCCATTCATGGAATCCCTCAAGGAGACAATTCAGATGGGTAAAGATGCAATATCACTTGTCCCTGCTTCCAGCCAAGTTGGTGTAGCCCTGACCATGATTATTTCCAACCTCAAGACAGCATATTCTTTGGGGGTTAAGGCAGACATCGCAACTGGTACAGCAGCAGTGACACTGCATGATGTTCCTCAGGGAGTTTCTGCTGTGGCAACTGCGCCTGCTCCCAC
>JBCAUI010314075.1:0-15379 GCA_038406195.1 Haplosyllis anthogorgicola | reverse complement strand
ATTTGGTGCGGAAAAAAGGTATCGATATAAGCGGGAAATCGATATAAGCGATATCGATATATCCGGGGAGGAGTGTACTTATTTTTGTTAATGGGAGACTTTGATATTTTCAATCCCGCCAAAGTTGAATATACCGTTTACACTGTCAGTATTGGTTTTAGCCTCATGGAATTTCACATTCTGTTTCAGAAAATTACAGCATTCCATAGACAAGAAGGCCTACTTAAATTGGCTGAACTCCGCGAAAACACTTGTACAATCTTCAGTCCAGATTGTTGATGAATCTTGTGGTCCAAGTGACATAACAGACTCGATGCAAGTCATGGATTTAGGTGCTAACACGGCAATAGACGTCAGCACAAAGACAAATGTATGTAAACAACCACCAGACGAAGCTGATAACTCTACATTACATTCAAATTTGGAGGAAAGTAGTACAAGTGCAGCGGATAAATCTATTGAAGTGAATGTCTCATGTGACCAGTCACGTAACTGTGATAGTTTCAGTAGTGCACAGCAGTTAAAAATGTCATCATCACATGATACGCCACAAGATTCGCATTCCGAAGGGGAGAAATATCCCGTGAGTTTCGCGAAAATAATGGAACTGGTGCAGAAAGGTGAATCAATTCCAGGTGTTGAAGAACTCAACATACAACCAACTAATGCGTCACCGACCGAATCTGCAAGACCTCCAGCAAAGAAACCATGGGAGTAGCAATTTTTTTGGTAAAATAAAGGTTTGATGTATTGAATCTTGGAATTTATGTAAACTTATCAAGAATATTGCTGTATTAAGGAGCAATAAATTTGCAGTTGCAAATCTGTGATCAAATGTGGTGCTACAGTATGTAGACAGTATTTCGTGAAATAAAATTGCAATTTTGTAATGAGCTCAGAGGTGTTAATTTTTATTTTCACGAGCAACTTTATCGCACAAATTTCCGCTTCAATTCAAATAATATTACATGTAAAATAAAAGTTTCCTCATTACTGTAATATTTTCATATTTTCATTTTTTTTCTGCGAATAAACATTAGTCGGGGCATGTAAACGTCAACCGTTTTTATCCAGGTAAATTATAAAACAAAACAATATTATGATACACACACAGTAATAGACAAATTGCCCATTAATGCTGATTGGCTGACTGATTCAGATCTAGGTCAGAGGTCAACTGGAGGTCCATTGAAATAACATGGGCTTTTTCATGGACCAATTTAAACTATTTATTTTGTTAATTATTCAATGAATTTCACCTAAAATTGTAGATGTGTGTCCAAACTGTCTAATAATGCCAAAATATTCTAATTTCCCTGTTTACTGTGCACAGAATTGAGGCTGGAAGTTGGTACTATTTTGCCACAAAACGCCCTCAAAACTAGCATTTGCCTCCAAGTGACCTTTGACCCAATTAATTTGCATAAATGGGCAATTCGTGTATTGAGAAATTTCTTGTGATGACTGAAAATTGACACACCGAAATCAAACATGGCGGAACATGACGTCTGCAGAATTGCCTACGATGGAAAATTTAATGAATTTCGCAATTTAACAACTGCAAATCGTGATCTGTTAACTCAGATAGATGAAGTAAGTATTATAGCAAAGTATGGTACAGACTGTTTATAAAATCATTCGCATACGAAGCCAAAGGTATGATCTAAAGTGGGCGATAAATCAAGATTTTGTGTGCGGCCGCTATTCACTGGTGATTATTGTATCGCAAGTGTTCTATCTTCACCATAGATTTTTAAATATATTTTTCTGGTATCAGAAAACATTCTGTTAGAAGCACAAAATTCTGTGATTACTCGATTTATTAATGTAAGCACCTTTTACAGAGTGGTCGCATGCCCCTGCACTGGGCGGCATCAGGAGGACATCTTCAGCTGGTGCTCTACATGCTAAACTCAGATGTACCCGTGGATCCCAGAGATGAGGTAGGGCCGGCCATGTTGCTTGAAATTTCATTACCAAAGTGTCGCCCTAATTTTTCATGGGCATCTCGGATACATCGTAAAAAACATTTCAGGAAGTCTGAATTTTACACAATACATGTAACTTATATTTTAGTCACAGTGGACACCCCTGATGATCGCAGTCTCGGCTGGCCGTTCAGATATAGCCAATATGTTGATGGCGAGAGGAGCGCAGATCAACGCTGTGAACAGAACTGGACAGTGCACGCTACATTATGCAGCCTCCAAAAACAGGTTCGAGGTGAGAAAACAGTGGTTTCATAATACATGTACAGTAAAACCTGTTATCTACGACCACCTCTTCGGTTTTGGTCGTTAATGACAGGTGGTCGTAGAGCACTAAATATAGTAGAAATTTGATCTTTATGTTCAATTGTACTGGTCGTAAAATAGAGGTGATCGCAGAATTCGGGATTCGTTGATGACAGGTTTTGCTGTATGTAAAAGTGGCGACCTTTTTGAAAGATCACGCTTACTTTACGACCTTCTCATTTTAAAAATTTTTTATGATGCAATTTATCAATTGGACACGTCAAAAATAAGTTTAAAATATTTCAACTTTGCATTACAATCTACATATGAAAGTGTTTCAAAAAATAAATATTTTCCGCATTTGTACTAACATAAGCTGGCAGAAAAATTACTGGAATTGGGAGCGGATCCGAATATTGGGGACTGGGCACAAAGTACTCCACTGCACAGGTGAAAATGTTAGAACTCTTTATGCAAAGCTAATCGTAACCACGAACCTGATTATCATGTATTGAAACATAAGTTAGAATGACAAATGCGTGATAATTTTACCCGACACATACTTTGATTTGTTTTAAGACCTCGTTTTGTAATGGAGGTGACGACTGAGCATTTAGTCTATTTCAGATGTGCGAGTCAAGGTCACACGAAGATGACAAAATTATTACTCTCATACAACGCAGATCTCAACTGGAAAGATACTGAAGGCAACACTCCATTGTGAGTAAATTTGATGAGCAATAACTTTCAATTGATTAAAGCTTGTCTTTCATTTGGCAGTTATTGCTTCAAAAGATTTTTTCCTTTTTGTTTTAAAATGATAGTTGTGTAAAACTAATAAATGTGCAATATTTGGGAGTTCATTTTGACCAATGATTTAGAAATTGATTAGTTCGAAGCCAAAGTTATGTGCATAATATAAATGTGGATTTCAGACATTTAGCCTGTGAAGAGGAAAGAGTAGAAGATGCAAAGCTGTTAATAGAAAATGGAAGCAGTCTACACATACAAAACAAGGTACGTCCTAGTATCTTCAGACTCTCACCTGAATGTGTCACTACTTGTCAACAAGAATAAACAGTGCTCAGAGGCTTGTAATTTATTTTTCCAAGGTGCGAGACTACTCCACAAACCTCTGTACACTGAATTTCACGATTTCACTTACAAATGTAAATCTTGGTTTTGTCAGACCACATAAAGCAACCATGTGCACTCAAAAATGCCGTAATCCAAACTGCCGGCATTTTGAATACATAAATTGCTCCGAGAGCATGCTTAGCACATTTATATCTAAATATGTCTTATTAAACATGACTTATTTTGCAGACTGAGAAGACCCCCCTGGACCTGGCGCCAGTCGATATGCGACGTTCACTGCAGCATGTCATTAACCAGACAAATCACGAACCAATTATTTCATGAAAATTTTGCCTTTTGTATTAGGGACATTTAGCATCAGGTAACGTGGTGCATGACGTGACGTGAAGCGTGGTTTTAGCAGGTTTTCACGTCAGGCAGAACCCGAAAACAGTGACTTTCAAGTTTTGAGTTACCTTATCAATTTCACAAGGAAATTAAATAAGAATGTCTTTAAAAGCGGTTCATAATGATGCAGTTAATTCACTACATTATGATCATGGTACCAAGTTGTAAGGTAAAGTGACTGTATTTCTAAAACATCATCAAAAACTTAAAGACAAAACATGCGTTTTATGACCACGTCACGCACCACATTACCTGAAGCTAAACCTCCGTATCAATTCTTGTAATTCTGTAAAAAGACTTGTTTATGTGTCTAAAAATAAAATATGAAATGTTAATAATCGGTGTCAAGTATTTTTTGTCCACATGTTTTTTACTCAAAAGGTTGATACCATTTGACGATTACAAATGAAGATAAGTCCAGAATGAGCTTCTACAATAATAACAAAGGTGTACAAATTAATATAATTTTCGCCTTAATATTTATTGTTTTCGTCATCATCATCACAGTCATAGTGTGTATAAGTGCGCTTCATAAAAAATATTTACAATGTATCGTACATGGCTCAACCGAGGCTGATATGTTGCAGATTCTGCATCGTAATATTTATATCTACGATGCATTTACATAAACAAATATATTTCATATAACAAAAGACATTAATCTATTGGCATACTATAATAATATTGCATGTAAAATCATTGTCTATGAACATTTCCAAAGTATAATAGCTACGTTTCCTCCAAAGAACATGTATAGTAGATTCTTCACTTCGTGTGTAATTTCGAACCCGTAACCCTCACCGACCACCACATGCCACGATGCGCCGAACTTCTTGTCCATTGTGTCTTTGATCATCTTTGCAGCAGTCTGAATGTAACGACATAAAGACGTGAATTTTTTCTTTAATTTATGTGGTCAGTGGTACTACGTTTCGGATTTGGGGCGACTCTTGACCACTGCTTTCAAAGCCAGGGTGGATCTGTCACTTGCATGCTTACTCACTTACACGCTTTTATCTTTCTGCTCAATAAGAGTGCACACTGTGTATGGGTGTTAGCAGCAATACAGCCACACTTCTTGCATATTTTTTTCAAAACATTACTGAACAGCATAATCTTTGACCTTAAGACGGATGCCTCATTATCAGAACAAATCTCCTCCTCTACTAGATACGTTTATGTAAATGTAAAGTCTACATGCTTTCGAACTGGACCCCAGCAACTATCAATACGTTTAAACAAACGACTAGCATCATTATATTCTACTTCCAAAATGCGTTCTATGACAGTATACTAGGCTATGAGAATATGCAAGGTGACATCTGATGTTTTACTCAGAAGCGTTTGTGCACCCCAAGAATTAACACTTAGTACACGGTGCCACGAAGGAAAAAAAATTTACGGTATGTAAAGAAGCATATGCCCCACGCTTTAACTTTGGCATTGAATTGGGCCGAAATATGTGAACTAGACACAATGGAACCTGTTTTACGCGCACCCTAATTTTTTTGGACAAAGATGCAGTTGAAAGGCAGGTATGCCGTACAAAACAAGTCATGAATAATAAGGATGTATTTTACAGTGATACTGTCGTAAAAGGCAGGCATGCCGTAAAAAGGTGAAGCTCAAAAACAGGTTCTACCGTACCTGTATGCCTTTAGTGGAACTTGTGTGACAGTTTTCGAGGGGTCGCCGAGACAATTGAACTTTCCAGGCACTTGTATAAAGTTGCCGACGGGGTCACCGACGCATAAAAGGCGTCTTTAGGCGATTTGCGGCAATACATTTGCAGAACCCACTTGTTTGCAGGGAACCGGTGGTAACCGTGCGAAACAAGTGCCACCAGTGATTTATTCCAGATTCCAAAGAAAATTTCACATTTTGTTACATGATTCACATGAATGTCCCTGTATAGCTTGCTTAGGTTATCCATACATGTAAATGACACCATACAAATTTCACACATGTAAAATTATATATAATGCGAACCACATTTTGAAACTTTAATCCAGGAGGTGACAGTTGTGTGAAGATTTTATGACTCAGTCTGTCATTATTTTTGGGTAAAAATTTGGTTAATGATTCTAATGGGGAAGATGCATGCGAACAAGATAACAATTTTCACGGTCAATTGAAATTATACAGACACTGTCTCTGATTATCAATATAATGTATTGTATAGAAATATACACATGCAATGGTTTACAAACAACAAAAAACCACAAAAAGTTTCACTTTCGCAAGAAAGTTTAGACACACAGAGTTTCATTGTATTGGTCCAGTGAATTTTTGCACCCAATAATTTTATTTCAAATTATGATTTGCTTTGATCGCAAGTTAAGTTGTCCTTTTTGAAGTAGTATTTCATCTTAATTTGGCTTCTATTTTACCACCAATTCGGTGTGTATTTGGATCAGGTGCAGCCCTCAGAGCTCAGCTACAGAACAATAGAATCTCCCGCCGTGCTGTATGTTCTAAAAAAACATAAAATAAGGACGTACAATTACATTGAACAGTCGAGGTTTTTACTAATTTAGGTTTATTGGCTAATTCAACTTATTTGCCTAATTCACCTACTTTTCTGGACAGCGTACTTTCAATTTATAGTAAACATTCAAATTTTGGTGATTTTACTAATTGTAGTTTATCAGATTTTTTACTAAAATTAGTATCAAACGCCATAAGATAGCAATCTTACATATAATGGATTTACTATCTTTGGTATAATTACTCCAATTTGTTTTTAAACCAGACATATTCCATAAGTTAAATTGGGCAAAATAGGTAAAATTCATTTCGAAAAAACTCGATTGTCAACGAAAGAAGTGTTCCTTTTAGTTTTCAATATTGTTAAATATTTTTGAAATTGGAAGAGACATATGCAGTGGTTTAGTGAGGAAAGAACCTCAAAGTTTAGCAATATTAGTCTGAAATTCAGACTTCTTCAAACTCTGAAAGAGCTTTTTGCGTTCACTACCATTACAGTATTTCAAATGGCTAAAATTGATAACATGGCTGAAACCACCATGGTATCATGGTAAGGTGGAATAGTAAGTTTGAAATAATAATTTATAAGTTTAGGTTGAAAATATAAAAAATTTGTCATGTAACATCTGTCAATCAGGAACCCTGGTTGAAATTATCATGATACCAGGGTACCATGGTAACTTGGAATTCTAAGTCGGAAACTGTAATTTAGTTAGATGGCGTAACCTGTTGTGGTATACGTAGGAAACTTTCCACTAGACTAGGGTGACCTGCAGCCACCAAAACTGCAAGCTGTCAGGTTTTTAATCTACATCATGAGACAGTTTCAGGAAACAGTCCAAAATCAACAATTCAGAAGTGGATTTCAATTCTAACTCTATGGAAACGCGGAAAACTAAAATAATTAAGGGACATGATTTTTCTTTAAATTATTGCTTCAAAATAATTTCTATGACGGACTTCTGATTTTACATGTCACTATGGGACAGTAATGATGGTATCTATGTTGTAAGGGAGAGGAAGAAGGGAGAGGTGGTGTCGTGGGTAGTTGATGGTAGGATAGAGGCCAGGCTGGCTGACCTGTCCTCGTTCTTCATGATTTCCCCCACTTGTCTTCAAACTAAACTTACTCAAGTTGGTGATAATTTCCTAGTTTTTCAGATACCTGCATGTAGATTTACCAACATGTATCAATATCATAGCATGAAATTTATGAAGTTATCTTAAATAAAGGACACAAAACTTCTAATAGTAAAAACACCACCTTAAATATTGAGTTTCCCACAGTAGTGTCCTTGGGCCTGTCTTTTTCACATTAGTCAATGACCCTTGGGCAAGTATGTTGGAAATATGGAATAAATTCCAATTTTCTGCAGATGGTCAGCAGCACTACCTTTCATTCAAGCCCAAGAATACGTACTCACTTCAATCATGAGAATTAGTTCCTGTAAATACCTGGTAGTAACTAAACAAAACTTGAGAATATAGAGCCTGTCAACATCTACATGTGAATAAACCTGTTCTTTTGCCCTAGAAATCTTGGGTACTTCATAGGATCCTGACTAAAGTCGAATATGTCCCTGGTACAGAATACTCCACTTCATAAAGACCTCCATAATCACCATTAATACCAAGAAACAAAAGTGATAGTTTAAGGTTTAGTGATCTACTGAAATACACTGTTTCCAGGAATATCAAATCAAGATCTTCACAAGCTACAGATGATACAAATCTTGGGATGTAGGATAATTAATTAATTAATTAATTAATTAAGGAAATATGATTATTGAAGTTATTAGTTCATTGGCTAAAAGTAGAAGGGAGTTTTCAATATCCAGGCAGACAGGCAGGCAGGCAGGCAGGCAGGCAGGCAGGCAGGCAGGCAGGCAGGCAGGCAGGCAAACATATTATTATCCAACACAGTAAAACTTGTCTTAGGTGAACACACTGTCGTCTGTTAATAATGTACTCACGTTTTCTTCAAACGGTGTCTGTCAACTTGTTATCCATAAAAAAGCTACTGGTATCAACACCAATTCATGAAATAATTTCTCACAGAATCTCATCTCACTGATGGATTGCATTTAAAATACACATTTAGGATCATTTTATCATTGTAAGTTCTCTAATATGGATTAATAAATCTCCATTTTGTTACATTGATGATTTGCAGAGTTGTAAAGCATTCCAGGTATCCATACCCCTAGCTCACGCTATTTCCTTAGACCCCAATAACTTTATTATTTTAAATGAACAACACCACAAATAAAACCAAAATTATGGAATTGAATACAATCATGTTTTATTTGTATCAAATTAATATAAAACACAGCAGTACTGAATTTTTGTGATCAAAAGAGTGACTTAGCAAATCAACTTCTGGTGTGTGGCTAAACAAGTGTTTGCGCTATCAAAATTGACTTTTAATACTTTGAAGTAATTCCACATACATACAGTGATACAACTTTCCTTTATTTTGGTTTACATTATCTGTTATATTGTTTTAAAATACCAAGGAAACATAAGGTCAAAAATATGTCACTGAGATAAATAGATAGATAGATCGTTTGAAGAATTACTTGGATACTTGGGGACAGAGCTAACAGGGATATTGAAGTGCTTTATTCAACAAAATAAATAAAATTCGCCGATTTTTTGTTTTCTTTCTTACGTGCCCGAAGCAAATATACAGATATACAACGAAATTAGATTATATTGCAATGCATTTTGTTAAATTTGGAGGCCTTGGGGAACATATTTTAAAGGGTCACAGGATTACCGAGCCTATACTGAATTTTCTTAAATGGACTTTGTGGCAATTTGTGATAATTTGAACAGAAATTTCTCCAGCCTGCTACATCTAGCTCCTGAAAACGTTTAAATTCAAAATAATCCTGAGTCGAGATTCCCGTAAACCTATCGTGTATAATATCTATTTGAAATGGAAATAAAAATTATTCAAATAGACACAATAAATAAAAAAGATATGCACTGAATTATGGTAAGTTCCGGTCAGACAACCATATCAGGTTGACTGTTGAGGATGACACACTTGCGATGAACTGTCTCTTTTTATCTCGTGAATAGCAGCATAATACCAATAATTTTTCTCAAAAAGCATAATGCCACTATTCCCGAAATTTTAGAGACCCAATGGTCCGTTTCGTTGACATTGAGATATTCAAATCCTCATATTTTAATCACCTGACTTCTTTTGTCGGCGTGTTTTCTCTTTGCCCTCGCTTCTTGCAGTTTCCCTTGGTAAACATTAACTAGTGCGTAGAATTTCCTTTTCTTTTTGCCATATTTTAGAAGATAATTTGGCGGGGTCATTAAACTAGGTGAATCTATGAATGAATTCGCGGCGTTTTGGAGATTGTCCAAGGTGATGTGGTTTATGGTGATTACGTATGGAGCAGCCATGTTTATTTTGCCATTGATTTTTATTTGCGTTGTGTTTTCTGTACCTGCAAAATGGAAAAAGTACAGTTTTTGGAACCACTCCTGATTGGTCAATTGAGAAATTATGTTAAGAAGATGATCAAAATCCAACAGAAAGTATGTATTTCTTCAAATTTTGAGATAAGCGTCAACTTTTCGTTTAAAATGAAATCCTTGAAATATTTATGTCCGCTTCCAGCAAAACAAAACGAAGCAACATTCCTCAACAAAGCTGCCCCATGCGCAGACTAATGTAGAAAACAACATTTAGTCATTATGATTTTTCAAAATGTATCAATTTAAACATGTTACGAGCAAAGATGTAATTTGTTTCTTTTCAAAATATTCGACCAATTTCTCCGAAAATTTCACTCACCAAACTCATCAAAAATTTAGCGACCCAGTGACCTCAGATCATGAAATTCCTATTAGAAGTTATGAGCCCCGCAACAATTGAATTTCATGCTGTGCCAATGCTGAGCTAATGGCAGCGGGCGCTAAACTTTTAATAGGAATTTCACGATCTGCTTCCGTTGGAGATTCTCTTCCTTTTACAAATTAAGGGTGATCAACACGTATGTCCACTGAACATTTCGTAAAAAATTCCGTGTCCAATGCATTATGGTGATTCCAGATGTTAAACTGTGCAAGCATTCATCAGAAATATACTGGAGGTGCAGCCTAGTGGCAGAAACAAATTTATTTACAGAAAGAATCAATCATGAAAACTTACTGCGTGCGTGTTTTTGCGGGTTGATATGTTGTCAATATCACATGTATTACGAAAGTTAAACGTAGAAAAATCAGAGTATGATGTGTACTCATGGTTCTTCATTTTGGGAACAAACAGATTTCGTCGTTTACGTGAAAGGCACCGCATGGAATGAAATCCGCTATTTTAGGAGTTGTAGCTGATGTTCCAAACAAATGTATACCAAATTCTAACGCAGGCAAAAATAACTAACGTCGATTCCAAGGGTTTTAGACCATGATATTACTATTACAGTACACGGAATTCGTATCAGTTTCGGAACAATGGCGCATCAAAAGCACAATGTGAAATTTTTATGTCCTCGCTTTTGTTCTAGACGTTACGAAACTGATACAAATTCCGTGTACTGATGCCACAATTGAATTTCAATTGGATTTCATGCCGGGTTATTGAAACTCTATCGAAATAACATTGATAGAAATTTCCTGTTCTGATCCAGCATTTCGTGTAAACGACAAAATTTCACGCTGTACAGCAAACAATTTGTAAATAAACAGCGTACTTGTTTTTCTCCTTTTGAGTATTGCACGAAAACAATAAAAACCATGAAACAAATAAAGCCTTTTTGGTGTCATTTAAATTTGTTAAGGATCCTAAAATTACTGAGCATAATTTCTAACATAGGAATTACACCATTTGTTCCATTTTCCATTCCATGCATTCCATTCTGATATTTTGACTTATGTCATCTCACTTTTCTTTAAAATTTACAAATATTTTTTCTCATGTAATACATGTACACATATATAGATATGATGAATGTATCTTTAACTGAAGACGAATCATATCATATCATTGAGAAAACGTGACAAATCTGTAAATTTGAAATAAAATCAAAAGCGGTGTACATGTATAATTTTGCAGAAAGACTAGCAAAGGACTAAATTCCTATCAGTTTTGTTCTGAACTTTTTTTAAATTGATTCTATCCAGCAAGCAAAATAAATCATATTTCACTTATGTGCATTATATTAAAAATTATTTATATATTTTGAAATAAAGTGTGATAACACATCACATGCAGTAAAGATCAGGATGAAATTATCTAGAATGAGAAAAAATATGTCAGACGTCGTCCGGCAGTATGTTTGTATTTTGTGACGAATGTTTATCTGTTGTAATGCACTGGACAAAGAGGACTAGCAAGACAGTGATTTGCAGATGTGAATGCTGATTTATTGATAATAGCTCAACTGGAAATTGTAGCAGTAAAATGTCAATCCAGCAGTAAAACCCTATAATATAAAATTAGCAATGTTATGGTAGACAGTCGATCTGCAGAGTTGTAACAAATTGGTATAAATGTGTATTGCCACTGTTTCTACTTAAAATATACTTTATTATGGTGTTATCTACTTTACTAGACTAATTATTTATCAGCAATAGCTAAATTAAGTGCAATTACCTGAGGCAACTAGAACATAGATGTTGACCCTTCAGTTTCCAAATTCCTTCTTGATGTGTGGCACCTGTGCATGCTGTTTTATATGACTTACATGGTGACATCATGCACACGCTGTGTGTAAGACATCACTTCTGGACACCACTAGTTGGTGCCTTATGGTGGGAATCGATAAATCTGACACTTATAGCTTTGATACATATTTATTATTCCCAGATTATCACATTCTCCCCTCCCAGAATTGCACCATGTCCTCATATTGCAATGACATATTGATGACATTTATGTTTTACCGTGGAGCGGACGGTCGCCAGAATAAATAACAAATACACCTTTATGAAATTTCAAAAAACAACAATATAAAATTTAATACCTTGATTATACCATACATGTATACATATCAGATTCATAAATAATGTGTTCTACTTTATTATATCTACTTTAACATTTAATTTATTCAATACTACTTATTCAAGCTAATTTATTACAGTTATTTATTCTGGATGGCTGGTCATCTGTAAAAGACACTTTACTTGACAGGATAGACACTGTTTCAGGCCAACTGGCTGACTGCCACAAATAGTACAAAGTGATGATCTGGATGAAGGATATAATGATGATACTGATGATAATGTTCAATGATTTAACTGTTTATGCCTGCTCTCCACAGATACAATGAGCCAATTGGACATCTTTAGGCATAATGGTGACACGCTTGGCATGGATTGTGCAGAGGTTCACCTCCTCAAACAATTTTACCAAGTAAGCTTCAGCTGCCTCCTGCAATGCCATCAAGGTGTTATTCTGGAAACGAAGGTCAGTCTTAAAATCCTGGGTCATCTCATGCACAAGTCGGATGAATGTTGCCTTCTTGATCAAGAGCTCTGTGGACTTCTGATAGTGTCTGATTTCACATAGCACCACAGTGCCAGGCCTGTACTTGTGGGGCCTTTTGATACCCCCAGTCTTCCTCATGGTCTGGTCCTTCCTGGTGGTCCATGGCTGTTTGCCCAGCTGGTTCTTTTTCACTGTTTGTTTAGTGTGAGTTTGCTAGATCATGAAGCAGCTCTTTGTATATAGCTACCAGACACCTTTCAGCTTCCCTATCAACTAGCTCCTCATTTCCATACATTTCAACCAATTTTTGCTTCAGGGCATCCCCCACTAACTCCACTGGTTTAATGGTTACTCTCCCTTTCCCCTTTTTCTTGGTTTTATCAATGCTTATTTTTAGTACATTTGGCTTCACTGAACCCTGAGCCTTCTTCCTGGACCCAGCTGCTTTATTTCAAAGCCCCTGATATTCCTCGCTTCTCTTGGCCCAGTCTCCTGGGGGTTTCTTTCCCATGCCCCCTGTGGCCCAGTCCCATCCTTATTTGGAACTCACAGCAATGACCCCTTTGATCCTGCACCCTACCCCATGGGGACAGGGTGTACTGTTACCACTGTAGGTCTGTCTACTGCTCTTTCAGCTGATGCTGATCTCACTTGTGGTTCTTTTCATGCAATGACCTTTCTTGGCTCCTTCTGAGCAATCAGGGCTTTCTGTCTCATCATTCTACAATTTTATCATGAATTGTGACATTGTTCTTTGGAATTTTTAACAATTTGTGGCCAAAACAAATCCAAAACATTGTTATTCAAATTAAAATAATCAAAACCAAACAAAATTTGAGCAACCATACATGAGAGGAATCAAGCCCAATGCAGATCAATGAAAGCCAAACAAATTGAGATGATCCCCTCATTAGTATGGCATTTGAGCTGCCCCCCAGCTGGCTTAGTTGCACTGGTGGCCAGTAGGTGGTGGACAGTGGGAAAACATCGATCTCACACGAGAGCTAGAGCTTATTTTGGCAAGGGAATGAGTTGAATACCAGGAGGCACTCTGGCAGGTGGTAAGCATTTTCTGTGTTGTAATTATCTCTTTGACATTTACTGGCCTTGTTGGCATAGTTGTTACTCATTTCTAATCTCTTAATTTTATTTGCAGGGGCTCAACATTGAGACACCCCACCTGCCAGCAGTGGAGTGCTTGGTAGAGTGTAAATTAAACATGCATAACTGCCCTCAGCTCCAGGTAATGATCTTTACACCTTATTCTATCTTTATTTATAAGATTTACCACCAATACTTTGTAGTAAGTAGCTAAGTCTAGCGTGCATGATACTGGCTGTCTAGTCTGCTATGTACTGCTTAGTAGGTGTTATCTCTAAGGCCTTGTGGGCTCTAATAGCCTTGCTGCTTAGCTGCAGCTGTTAGCTAAGGGGTATAAGGGGCAGAGATTACGTGTGTAGCCTGTAATATCCCTGGCATGCCTCCACTGAATTATGCATAAAAATGGGTAAATTGGTATTTGCATATTTTTATGCAAAAATTTTGTGTAATAATTTAAATATTGCATTAATATTTAAAAAAAATTCTAATGTGTAAGTAGTGCATTAATATATAATATGCATAATACCTCTACTAAGCAGTTTCTTGTAACAGGCCTTGTATTATTTTCTTGCATTAATATAATGTGCCAGTGTATTTATTTATTATTCACATACAATATATCATGAAAATACTATATATCATAATAATAATAATCCAATGTGTAATGGTAGCTATTTGTCTTATAAAATTCTTAGAATTTGTTTATGTTATATAAATCGTACATATTTATATAATGGTTAAATATACATCTGCTTCAGATGTTGGTATCATTTATATCTTAATATGTTTAAACATAGTAAAGTAAATATACATTAAAGTGATAATGTTTTGTGAATCCATCTGGATACGTTCACATAATATATAACAATGTAATAAAAGTGTACAAATATTTATATACAATTTTAACATATGTAATGTCATTCAATATTCGTATATATTTCTTATCATTAGTTCAAAGTGTTGTATATATATTGTCGACTGTTTGTTGAATTTTTATTGGTAATTTGGCAGATAGTCCTCATCTTGCATGTAAGGTGGTGCTGCTGCTGCTGGAGCTGGGTCTTTTAACTGTTGTTCACATTTTATGTCCATTATTTACTCAGGTATGTATCCCATTACTCTTATGTTGTAATGTGCATGTGGTCTGATCCTTGTAAGTTCTCTTTCAGTGAAGAGGGATACCCAATCTTTGCAGGGCAAGTTTATGGGTGTCCCTGAATTGTCTTTCAGAATTATTTCCTGCCAGTCTATGTCCATTTGGTAACAGCAGCAACAGAAGTGGGTGAGAGACTCCGGAGTTTGGATATCTTGTAATTGTTAGTTGTGATGGGTAAAATGGTACACTGGCATAGTGTGCCCATATGGTTTGACTGGTGTCAATGTAGGTAATTTCAACAAAAATGTCTGTTCTGACTGTTCCTCTGAGAATTCTGCTTAATGGGTATATTGGGAAGCCTGTTCTGATGATATCGGATTTATTTCTGCACAGTTTATAAAGTTTGTAGATAATAAAAATGACCATCATTAGTATGCCAATCATCATTATTGTTGCGTTGTAGCGGTGCAATCTTGAAACTATACTATTGTCTAAATATCTCTAAAATAGTCAGTCTGTTTTATT
>JBCAUI010313964.1:0-15382 GCA_038406195.1 Haplosyllis anthogorgicola | reverse complement strand
ATGTTGGGGCTTCAACACCAGGTGTTTGTTTTGAGGACTAGTGTGTATCCATAGAGAGAGCACACCAAACCTGTGTGATGTACACCAGAGTTGTAAATGGAACAGCCTCAATGTTGGGTGAGTTCTCAGATGAGTTCCTGGCTTGGAAATTAATTCAAAGCTGTAAACAGTAGTTGATGTGTAACTGTGGCACTATATAAAGAATGGATTAACTGAAATTTTATTAGTGAGGAGATAGAGTTAGATGTTAACAACATGTAACTTGACCTCTCTATTACACATACTTGTATATTGCGTTGTGTGTACAATATAATACAGATCCAGGAATCGCATTAACATTGATATTAGGGCACGGACGACTACCAATTTCGCTAGTCGACTAGTCGGCTGTGTAACTAGTCGCGACAAGGCGACTAGTCGTACATCTAAACATATTTGGAAATTGTGGAAATGCATTGATCATGGAATTTGTAACTACTGGTCGGCAGTATTAGTCACATATTGATCACAACTCTTTCATGGCTTTAACTAGGCATGTGATTTTTGGTTTTTAAATACTTTTGATCATTGACCATACAAGGAAATAGACTGGTCGACTAACAGGTTGATAGTCGATTAGTCGTTAAAATAATTAGTCGCACGACTAGTCGCGACTAGTCGTCCGTGCCCTAATTGATATACAAACATCACACATAGTTGGTCTAGTGTCCCTGAGCCAGGGCAATGTCAAGCTTTGTGCTTTTCTATTGTTCCAGTGTACTGGGTGATGTCAAAACAGTAGAGCCTCAACGTCAGTAAACTTGACGTCATGTCATGCGTCATTTATAATATTTGTCGTCATCACATCGTCAACTCACTGCACGCCACGCAAGCACAACACGTGACGTCATCTCTCTTCAGTGTTACGTAAAGGCGTGTAGCTCTACCTCACTATTGTTATCTGAAACACACAAACACTTGGTACAGTGTTGGTTCTATTGTTATCGTCTCATAGATAACACTTTGGTTTGTTTCTTGTACATTATTTATTTATTCTAATGCAACCATTGTCTGACGATCATTGTAAAGAGCATATTCCCGTAAACTCACATGTAGCGGATCCAGAAATTTGTCTGAGGGGGTTGAGGTTGGGGGGGGGCTCCAATGATTCCAAGACCCAGCGATCTCACGCGACGGCCATCTTTTTTTAACAGGGGTGGGGGGTCTCCTGATTCCCCTGAGCCCTGGATCCACTACTGACTCTTGTACAAAGTGTTGTAGTAGAGAATTTGCTGCCACAACAGGCAGTTGAATGTTGAGGAATTGCGCTGCACGTTTATGTCTCGCATCTCAGAACGCAATTATTGTCATAACTTACTAGCTCTCTAACGTCCCTTGGTTTAACCAAATTCTGACAAGTCAGATTTAAGATGTTAACTAATAAGTTGTTGTAGTATAGAACATTGAAAAGACAGTGATTTGTAGGCAATAAATGCAATTAATCAGTTCAGATGCAAATGTTCTGAAAACATTCTGTAATTGAGCTGAAAAAGGGGCGTGGCACAATTGAGCCATGTGGCACATTTTGGAAATTTATGGCATTAGAAAAGAAAATCGTCGTTGAAAAGAAATCACAATAAAAATGCAGACTCAGACATCACAACAATGGAACAAAGTCTGGTCAATATGTTTATTGAGGATCAAAAAAGACGTTTCAATTGTCCTTACAAAAAGAAACGTTACACGTCTTTATTAAAATCTGAAATGTCAAGATGACATCAAGTGGCTGATTGTTCAGTGATAAAAGCTTTCAGCACTAACTTGATGTAAGGTTGGAAAATATCTTCCTAGCAGGAAAAAAGTTTCAATGCGGCTTTTTTTTCACAATTTTCATTGCAATGAGTAGATTTCTAAAATGCTCGGACGACTAGCAATTTTACTAGTCGACTAGTCGGGTGCATTACTAGTCTAGACTAGTCGACTAGTCATATCTAGTGCAAGATATTGTAATTTGCTGAGTGTAGTGCAGTTTGAACCTTTTTGTAATGTGAAAAATCCCAT
Organism: Haplosyllis anthogorgicola; assembly: GCA_038406195.1. Lineage (NCBI taxonomy): Eukaryota > Metazoa > Annelida > Polychaeta > Phyllodocida > Syllidae > Haplosyllis > Haplosyllis anthogorgicola. Next base: position 13,342 of record JBCAUI010313964.1, on the reverse strand, counting down.
GTATTTAGTGAATTTTCTGTCATTGTTCATGTAAACAATTACAAAAATTTGTTTTATGTTACAAAAATAGTTTTATTTTATAAAATCAAGTTGTCACATGCTGTCAAATTGCAATACAAAGGTAATTTAGGTTAAATATTAAAATTAATGGTCAGAAGTGAACTGTTTGGCCATTTACCTTAAAAGGAAATAGACTAGTCAACTAGTGATTTGCTAGTCGACTAGTCGGGGTCCACAACTCGACTATCGACTAGTCTAGACTAGTCGTCCCAGCCCTATTCTAAAAGTCCTTACAATGTGTTGTTATCTGTATCAGATTTTTATTCAAATATAATTGTTTCTGATATAACATCAGCATTTTATGATTTTATACTTTTGAGAGCAGACATCATTGAAATATTGGTGCTGGAATAGTTTGTACATCGGTGCCTCTATAAGGTTGTCAAATTGTATGTTTTCATAAGCTAATTGTTCGATATTTTTTGGAACTATTGTAATGAAGAATTCAAAGACGAAAGTGAATTAATTAATTTGAGCAATTAGAGAATTCCATGCTGTGCTATTGGCGTGAATAATACACAGTATGAAATTATTTTGTTCAAAAAGTGATAGCGGTTTTATTGTACAAAGGTCTCAAATTCTTAGGTATACAGTAACTTCTTAAATGCCAGTGTGGCAACCTTATTAACAACTACTGTACACCAATGAGGTGCCAATGTGACAAAATTAATACAAATTACTATACAAAACACTAGTGGAATAAACATGGATGTACTTGAGGATTTGGCCACTAGTTTGTATGGGTTGTTGAACCCAGGATGTGTAGTAGTGCATGTGGTGGGGTTTGTGCTCTGGAGTTCCGTCTCCAGGTCTCAGCTCCAGCTCATCTCCACCGGAAGTGCTCTGGCTCTGTCTGAGTTCATCTTGGTTCTGGTGTGGTACTCTGGACACCTCTATGGCCTCCATGCCGTCCTTGTAGCCTACATCTGGGTCCTTATATTTGAACGTTGGACTGGGAAAAGGCCTAAACTTCAAACTACTGCCATCTTTTCAGCAGGTACCTTATTATTTCTTTTTAGCTTTTTAAAAAGAGCAAAACAAAAGTAAGAAAATGATTTCTACATCTCATTGTTGCCATAAAAATGCCATGAAAATTTTGGAAGTTACTTTTACAATAATTGCAAAGATAAAATAAGCAATTTTAAACTCATGAGAAGTTATAAATGAGTTAACAGAAAATCTGTGGTTAGGATACAATTCATGCTTATGAGCAATCTTTATTCCTTTAACAAATCTTGCTGAGTTTCATATTATTCAGTTTTTATATCTGATACTGTTGATACCAACCAAACCTGACAGCAAGAGTTAACAAGATAGTCTCTAGTTCTCAGAACAAGATGAATGTCTATTCAATGTGGGGTTCAGAGGATGAATGGATGTGTATCAAACATATTCTGTATACTCCATAAGTGTAGCACCCTCTTTTGTAGACTGTTACCCTCTATGTTGATCATAGCTGCATTAAAATGTAAATCCCTTGTGGAATCTTTGTTTACCTTTGGGCTCCTGTTTCCTCATCATTCTTATTGCAAGGTTTGAAAATGGTCAAAGTTCCTTTGTGAGTATTGTGCTGTGTATTGTGTGTTGTTTGGTCCTGATAAACATGATGTACTTGTATTGTGTGGACACTGACTGCTCATAGAACCTTATACACGTGTACAGGGCAGGTTTGTAAAACCTTTTTGTTGAGCCGAATGCCCGATAGAGGGCATTTTGCTCTCTGTATCAACAAGGAGAATTCGTGGTTTTCTCTTCCTATTTGGTAATAGTATAGGCTGAACTTTAGGATGTCGCTTTTGTTTAAAGCCACCCAGCAGGGAGGTTTGAACCCTACAAGGCAAAACTTCATGACAAATCAAGGGGCACCATAATTCCAAGAAAGTGGATAACAAGCAGAAAAGAACTGTGCAGGTGAAAATCCATAAATGTAATTAAATATAATCAAGAACATTTCAGATTATTTTAGACACTTTCTGAAGAAAAACTTCAGTGTATTTAGTATCGGACTTTGAAAATTCTTGGTAAAACAATACGACATGAGGCTTTGTACAGGTCATCTCTCGTTGCTTTTGGGGACTGGGCATGCCAACCCTAAATACACAATGTTCTTGACCAAGATCTATGTGTTCAAGTCTTTTTAATGCTTATCAAACCTGAGTCTCTGAATTAAACTGTCACCCAATGTTATCAGAACACTGTTCACCATTCTGTGTACATAGTGTAGCTATTCAGTGTCCTTGGTTGTATCTTTTTACTTTTTCAGATTGACAATCAGCTGACAAGTTGTTATCATTGAGTTTAGTTATTTTCATTTAGTTTCTACGTAGTATTGTGCTACATAGTAAAGCTTACAGACAAAATGTTAGACACAAGAACTCTTTCATTTTTTATTTAGGCTTGGCAAATAAGGCAAACCAAAATAAGGAAATTGTTATTTGTTTTGTTGTTATATGTTCTATTAACATTTAATACAAATCATGGAATTGATTCTATTGTTTGGGAACAATGGGAATACCTATTGAGTTTAAAAGCAGACACAAGATTACTTTATATTGTTCCCTACTAAGTGATAAATAATGTGGTAAAAGATGTATTTTTCTCAAATGTCCCATGTTGCAAAATTAGCAGTAGAAATCAATAATTTAGAGAACAATAGAATTCCTCGCTGTGTTGGAATTTGTTTAGACATTACAATCTGGAATGTTTCATAGAATTTTTAAATAAATAATTGAACGGAAACCGCGGGTGGTAAATCGCTAAATTTGCTGTAAATGGAGGTAATCAACTGAATTGTTAGTTTGTACTGACTCGGTTTAAGGTTCCATCTCGTACAGAAACTGATGACATTGTAATTCTGGAGAACTATTTTGATAAGTTTATTTCATTATAGTGGAAGGCATAGTGCCATTGAGAAGGGATTAAGCACCCGTAATTGGTATTTTATTCCTCTTTAGGTAATATAAGCAATGTGTCTTTTTACCCAGAAAGTTGAGTAATATTTTCTTATTGACACTTACAAATTGTCTGGAATTTTAATTAACTTTCACATTTTTTCTTCTCATTTCTTTATACTTTCTATTTCTTTCCCTTTTGTATTTTTGGAAATCGCTGATCAGTTTGCCTGAAAGCATAGCCTGAATTTCTTTCTTTCTGAATTGTCTATTCTACCGTTGAATGAAACATATAAAATGTATTTACATATGTGAACACAATTTGCGCGTAAATGCTCAGCTGATAACAGTGAGATTAAGCTGCCCGCCTAGTACGTCTGAGATGCATTGTAAAATATCCACATTCAACCTGGGCAGCGTTGTATTTGAATCCTGTAACATGCCCCTGTAAGTCGCTACTACAGTAGAACCTGCCTTGAGAGACCACCCTTACATGTAGCTTATCCTCACTATTTATAATGAGTATTGACTGTAGGTGTTCGTTTAAGCTGTTAGCTGATAATATTTACGCGATGGTTTGCGGACTCCGGGCGGCTCGTTGTATAAATATCTCTGTATTATGGGAAATACAGAGTGAGATGCCGCGACCGTGAGGTGTTCACACTTAGAGATGTTCACACTGTCTGATGTTTTAGTGCTCCAAGTTGCTACTATATCAACAGTAGAGAGGTCAAGTTACACATTTTACGTCAATCACCAAATTCCACCTCAGCGGTAAACGTAGCATAGCTCCTGAAATTTATTTCGTTTTGGGACAATGGAATTCCATGTTGTGTCTTTCTGCTGACATTCTTGTGATTTCAGAATTCGCCTCACACGTAACAGTTAACATAAAACGAATAACTTAATCTCTTTATCATTATCATTAAAACCTACAGACTATTTTCACGTACTTGACTGACCAAAACGTGTAGCTTGGCCTCTCTAATAGATATTTAGCACAATACTTTCGCCACTGAATCATCAGTAATCTTACACTATGTGTACGTTTTGGGCTTATCTTTATTATTTCACGTGAGATTAAGAATTGTAAAGTTAAGTTAAAAGTTAAGAATGGCGCGAACCAATGCGTCTGAGACCCTTGTGGGTTCGTATCCCACACAGTCCCTGCTCACTGACGAAGTTTCCACTGGCTGGAACTATTCCTAACTGCCGTACCGGTTAATGGAATGCATTGGAATAAGACAAAGACATCCTTTACACACAACTATTTATTTCTACAAGACTACCAGAGATATAAGTGTGTTCTCTTCAGCTGCTGGTAACCAACTGTGATAGAGTGAGAAGTGAGCAGCTGTAATGCCCAAGGTGATATCATGAATATTCATTAATTAATTAAGTAGCTACTGTACAGGGAGTGTGCGTGCATGTTCCGAGTATTTCATTGTGCATGCGGAATGCTTACTGACATTTTCAAATTATGAAATTATTAATATTACGACACTCGCCAATACTTGAAAGTACATATGGGGCTGACCCTACAGAGATGACTCGATAAAACTATACTTTTGAGACCCAGCTCCAGAGTCATTGAAAGTCCTAAACAGGGATACCAGCGGCCCAACAAAATGGTTACGCTCAGGTTTCCGAGAAGGTAGTGCGCCGATTGCCACTAGAAACTGTGAAAAGAAGAAAGGCTATCAGTTTCAAATCCAAGAAAGACAACGAGAGCCTGTCCAGTAGCGGATCCAGAAGGAGAATTAGAGATCTACGCCGTACCTGCTCCCTCGGCACAATATGTCTGGGACTCCCCCTCCATAGTCCGTTTAAATATGTTTGGCAGCCATTTTGCCCTCCCCCCAGCCTAGAAGAAATTTCACGATCCGTTACCACCGTCTCCTCAGCTACGCCCACTATCCTAAAATTATTTTTTGCTCTGTACGTCCACGAGGAGAGTTAATAGATAAATGATCCAGTTATAAACTTGAGCCTTTGATGATCTGAAGAGGATCAAACAGTGATAGATAAAACGTCCTTCACTCTGTAATCCACCTGTAAATAAATATTGACTCTTACAGTGGAGTTATTTTTTAGTAGTGAGTCCAAGTTACACGCTAGTTACACGTGTCACAAGAAATCAGATTCTACGTCATATATGCGAACTAAACACAGCCGAGTTATTGAGGTTGAATCTCTTACATTGGATGTTTTTTTTATAATAGCAAGGTTAAGTTGCACGTTTTTCTGCGTCCTGTACGTGTAGGTGTTAGAAATTGTCCAATTGAAGAAATGTTGTCCTGAGAAAATACGTTACAAGAAATTGCCAGACTCTACCTCATCGGCAAACGTAACACATCCGAGGTGCTGAGGTGGAATCCTGTGATTTCAACATTCTTACACGTACAGTTAAGATGACGTATAATGTGTAACTTAACCACTCTAATGTAAATAACCAGTTTTTACAATCAAGCCTCAGACAGTCTGACAGACAGACCAGACCGCCCTCATTATGTGTTACCTTCCTAAAAATGCTGATTGAAAGCAAAATCTCCAAGCTGTAATTTATATTTAAAGCTAGTTCAATCACCTACCAGATTTCTTTTGTTGTCTATTATGTAATTTGAGAAAATGACAATAGACCAGAGAGCAACGAATCAAGAAAAAATGGGAACAATAGAAATTCACGCTTTGTTCTTGTTGATTTCAAAAGAACAGTTAATTTCTAGTGTTTCCAAAATTAATTACAATCTTCTTTATTTTTGTCAACCGTCGTAGTCACTTGTTCTGGCATCAGCATGCAACCATCTTGGAGCCACTGGCTTATTGGGCCAAATTCCAGAACAAATTTGAATTTTTGAGCATGCTCAGTTTCCTTACTTCCATCCACTTGACAGATCATCCATATAAAGTAACAGAGGTCGCGATTGCTGAACCTCAGTGATCGGGCGAGAACTGGTCCAGCCATGCGACTGAGTTCATCCTAATAGCTGACGATAATATTATGATTGAAGGTGTAGTTGTTGTATACTGTCAATAGCAAAAGTGAATTTCTACGAATTATGGGAATTTCTTGGTATCAGCTCCTATCAATTTGTAAACATGTAGAACAAGGGAGAACAAAAAATTTCTCGCTGTGATTTTGATGTGCTATTGTTCCAAAACTGATAGGAATTTCATCCTCTCCTTCTTTAGCACTCTCACTAATCTGACATTTATTCCCATTGTTTCTAGGAAGTGCTAATTTCCTGAGATTTAAACTCAACGCACAATGCAAATAATCGGTTAACATTCGAATAGTCGAGTACCGTTTGTCGCCCCATTACCTTACTTACACTTTAGGTGTGTTTGGAATACTCAGGTTCTAATCACTTTTAAAGAGTTAAACAAACTTTAATCTTACTGCTGAAATGTTTGATGTTCTTTTCAAACAAAACTAGAAAAAAGAAAAAGAAAATAAAAGGGGAAAAAAAGATTTGCTGAAAGGATCCAAAAGTACGGGTCTTTTTTATGAATACAATTTTATAGAAATACTAGATAGTACCCGTCCTTTGGACGTTTACCTGCCATTCAGCCAATGATGATCTCCCCGAGACCTCATTAACATAATTTATTATTCTGTTCTGTGATTGGCTAAGACTTCCAAAGGTCCAAAGATCATTGAGTTCAAAGTGTCACCAACGTGACAGAATCGAGCCTTATATTTGTTAGTAGTATGATTATCAGGAGTAAATTCCAAAAAATACTTAAATGTGCGTGTAAAATATTCAGGGAATTCTCTCTATTTAATTGACCTTGAAATGACCTTGAAGATGTTTAGTCTACCAACTCCATATTTTATATTTCATACATACCGATTGAATCATGAAGTGTAATGACAATTATATGTCAGTAACATGATGTCTAGCCGTGAGATTTTTTGACGGATAGAAATAATCACCATTACAAAACATCCATTTGAGATTTTTGGAAATAGGTTTACTAATTAATCTATGTTGTCACCATAAACACACAATAATATGTGAAGAGACATAATTTAAAATTTGAATTTATGATTTCAAAATCAATAATATGGTTCTGAAATTTATTGTTGAGACACATATATTTGTGAACTATGACTATGTTCAGTTAGACTAGTTTGTAATGCTATTTCAAAACACCCAGAATGCCGTAGTTTTACAGCTTGTAACTTATACCTGTAAAACACAACGATACATGTCTATCAGAAATATCACTTTGGTAGTTTTTTTCGCTTTGGTTGGTTTTTTCCTTAATGTTTGTTAGAACGTTGTTACATCAGTGAGGTTCAGTTACGCGTTATTTTCGAACCAAGAACTATTAGTATTAATGATAAGCCAAGAAATTATATTTGCATCCATACCCACTACGCGGAATTTGTATCAGTTTCGAAACGTCTAGAACAAAAGAGAGGACATAAGAATTTCATGTTGTGCTTTTGATGCACCATTGTTCCCAAACTGATACGAATTCTGTGTACTGCCCTTTAATGGATAATTAAAAATAATTTAAAAATAATCTACACTTTAAAAGCGAAGGTATTCTGTATGTTGTGTGTGACATAAAAAGGTGACGGGCCAGTTATGTTCAAGTGCTGATGAGAACAATATATTGAGAGAAGGGACTCCAAAGTAAAGTAAACTCTTTTTAAATTGATCTTCCGAAGGTCACCACACACAAGGCCTCCATAGACCGAACCCCTGAATTTCTCCCATGGTGGACGTTCAGATGATGAAATGTCTGGGTAAGGCCCTTCATTTTGTCTTAAGATATCTCAAGGGATGCAATGAAATTATGACAATTAAAACTAAGTTACAAGGCGTGATGAATGTGTCGGAGAATGACGATTAGCACGTTGTAACAGTCTCAAATCTGCGCCGTCTCGAATCTGCGCCGTAGATTTCATCCAAGGATGAAATCTGCTCGAAGCAGAAATGTTTTAAAATTAAATTTTACTGGTGCAGTTGGCATCATGGGGTTAGGGGTTAAGGGAGGTTTGGCCTGGAGCAAAGGCTGTGATGTGGCCCCTTAACTCCCAAGCCAGGCCTCCACTGAAAGTTCCCCTGTGCATTCAATTGTGACACTTGATTGCCTTTCAATTCTGCTTAAAGTTTTATTAAAAGTTCAGGCAAAACTTAAATTTAATGGAGCGCTTTTGATCCCAGGGAGTGTGATCTGTCCTAGGACAGAGACTGCTCTGAGCAGACATCTTTTCTAGATGGCACAGAACCCATCCTTGGATGAAATCTGCGGCGCAGAATCCATCCAGCGCAGACTCTGTCCTGGTACAACGTAATGTTCAAAATGTCAAAAACAAATCTTGAAATTCTTATCACTTTTCGAACAATAGCACATCATAAGAACAGCATGGAATTAATTCTTTTGTTTCTTCATATGTTGTACTCGTCGAAATTAACAGGGATTTCATAATTTGAGCATCAGCTTAGGTGCTAAGGTCCCATATGAGGTGCAGGTTGTCTATGTTCACACTAAGGTTGGGTGAGTTCTCTGCTGGCTTAAATCTTTGACGACCTGTGACGACCAGTACTGGCCTACAAAAGTAGTACTGTTACTATTATGTTTTTAAGTACAAAAGGGGAAATGATCAAGGTTGGGTGAGTTCTCTGCTGAGCATACAGTTTTCACGACCAACACTGGCCTAGAAAAGTGGTAAAGTGTAGGGAACTTTAGTTGTAACGTGTTTAAGTACACAAAGGAGGAATGAAGAAGTTAGAATTACCAGTTCTGTACTTTTATCTGTTACCAACGTTAATCACGTTACTGAACACAGCTTCTAAAACAAAGTTGTGTAAACGTTACCTGAGATACCTCCGCTCTCTGAGTGGATGTGATGAAGCTGGTACGAGGAAGTGAAGGCAGCTTCTCGGCTAAGTGATCTGCTGATGTCATAATCGCTTCTCCACTTAACATCCCATCTACCAGCTGAGGTGCAATCTGGTGATGGTAACGTAGAATCTGGTGTTACGCTTCCATCTGGATCCGTGTGGTGATTCCAGATGTGGAACATTATCGCTTTTAAGTTTTTAGGGTCGATGACTGATCCAGTTGCTGACTCTAAATGTGGTTAACAGAGAGAGAGGGGAGAGAGAGAGGGGGAGAGACATACAGACAGAGACAGACAGACAGAGAGACAGACAGACAGACAGACAGACAGACAGACAGAGAGGAGAGAGAGGGGAGAGACAGACAGACAGACAGACAGACAGACAGAGTGAGAGACAGATAGACAGAGACAGGCAGACAGACAGACAGAGAGGAGAGAGAGATAGAGAGAGACAGACAGACAGGTAGACAGAGAGAGAAAGAGAGACAGACAGATAGACAGAGAGAGCAAGAGACAGACAGACAGACAAACAGAGAGAGAGAGAAAGAGACAGACAGACAGACAGACAGACAGACAGAGACCAGCTCGCGAAATTCCTATCATTTTATTAACATCTAGAACAAAAGAGAAAACAAAAGTGTTTCACCACGGTGCTTTTGATATGCTATTCTTTGAAAACTGATAGGAATTTCATCCTCTGAGAGAGAAAGAGAAAGAGAGACAGACAGACAGACAGACAGACAGAAAAACAGAGAGAGACAGAGAGAAACAGAGAGAGACAGAGAGAGAGACAGAGAGAGAGAGTACTCTACCTACACGTTTTCGCGGGTGTTATACACATGCAAATATCCTCTATCAATAATCATTAAAGAAAAACAACATTCGCACTTTTTTTGTACGTAACGTGAAACAGAAGCCGTTGTAAAAAGGCAAGTGTGGATGTTCGCACATCACCAGTTTCTACGTCCACATCTGGATAGTAGCGAGGGTAAGCCCCACGTTTTTACGCCTCCCATGCATCTCAAATGCTTTAAAATGACAGGATTCTACCTGAATAGCACACATAACGTCGGCATCGTGTGAAAAGCATAAAATCGCTTGACGGACAATGTGTCCAGATGTCCACTGTATTTTGGTGACGAAACGTTGGCTATTCACGTGAATTTAGTGATTTCCTTTTGTGAATTATCACTTTGTAGCTTGGTTAAGAGATGCACATATTTAGCAGTACACAGAAATAGCAGCATTTTGGAAACGAAGAAGAGAGAACGAAAAATTTCACGCTTTGCTTTTGATGCTCTATTGTTAAACTTCTTATACGAATTCCGTGTACTGTTTAGGGAAAGTGTAACTTAAACTCACTAGCGTAATATTAATAAACCAGATTCCTCGTGCCATCTGGATAGCGATGTTATATGATCCAGATGTCTCCAGAAGGAAACACAATCAGACTTCCTTGTTTCCGTGAACTACTGATCCAGTTCTCTGTAACACACACGAATAGAAATAATGGATTCTGTGGTCTCATTGAAGAGAAAACCATGTTATTCATAATACAACGCAAATGAAACATGTTCATCTTTTCAGCAATTTTTGGTGCAGTAATATTAAATACTGCGAGTTCTATAAGTGGAATGGTCAATGAGCTCAACTACTAATAAAGGTTTAACCATAAACATATTTATTGAACTGTCCCAAGTAATAGATACATTATAATACAACATGCAATGCAATGAGCACAAGCACTAAGGAACTCTGAAAAGCCTAGAACTGAAGCGCCCAGAGTGTCTGTTAACAATCTCTTACATAGGATTATACAGAAGTTCTATGATTGGTCGGATTCTTTGAACAGCAGTGACATCACAAGAGGGATTGTTTGTTTACATTAATAAGTGTGAATAGGTTACAGCTGATTTTTGGATAGGGCCCAAACTTTATTGTAATGCTCTAGCTAAACATGTAACTTACTCTTAATTGATATAAATTGTCATCTATTTCACATTTAAACATATTTTAATTTCTCAACCGTGAGTCCATTTTCATGCGTCACTGAGTCACTGGTACTCTATGTTTCGGACATGGGGTTTTAAAGTAGAGTTGTCACGACTAGTTAAATTCAATCGTCAACTAATTGATCACCATTAGTCAATGATGGTTGACCAGTCAAGTCTTTCAATTTTATCTACATAATTTAACATTGTTGTATGACATGGTGTCTATTGCCTCAAATTTCTGAACAATTTTAGTTCTTTAACCTTACTCAAAGCTTACATTATGACATGAAAATTACAGTTAAACACACATAATGTCCTTAAAATCCTGGCTTCCATTAAATTGAAAAAATTGATGTGTAACGACTAGCCAACTACCAATATAATTTGTCGACAAGTATTTGAAACTCAACTAGTGGACTATTTCGACTAGTTGCGACAACTCTATATTAAAGCCAGGGTTGAACTGTTCCTTGCGTGCATGCGTTTTGTGCACAACGATCCTGAGAGTCACTTTCATTTGACACCAGCTTTCTGCTCAATACAACTGTACATTGCATGTGGCTGTTGGCAGAGAGCTTCTTGCATACGTTTCCAAGCATACTACGAAATGTTGGACAAAGATGGACTTTAAAATACAAAGTTCTTCTTTTTTGACTAATAGCAGTAATTGACAGTTCATTCACAACATTTATAACATTTCCACGCCAGGAACCCACATGAGAACTCACCCAACCTTGATTTGAGTTATCTATCAAGACAACCATCACCGCATATACTAGGCGTGAAGTAATAATGTCACTGTCAGTATGAAACACACAGTTTACATGAAGTGAAGTAGATGAAGAGGATATAAACAAGTCCAGTGTTGTGTTAACATGAGGCTGTAACGTTGATATTCAATTATTAGCTCCATTAGAACTGGACATCTGTCACTACAGCTGAGGTCAACAACAAGGTCAATGTCAAGGCTGAATAAGTGTTTGCATTTTCCACCCACAAGTCAAGTAGATAAAACCAGAGTTGAGTTGTGTTTATGTTAAACTGTAACTTTGATGTACATTTACCAGATCCATAACTCTAGGGAGAAACCCGGTTTCAGAGGTCAGAAACCGGTCAATGTGTCGTTGGTATTTATGTTATGACAACAAGTTTACTTTGGGGTAATAAAACTTGTAGTGGTAGTACTACAGTATCCAATCTGTAGAATTAGTGCTCAATTAATATTGGGCTTCTGGCACTAAGGTACTTTAGAGGTCAATATCAAGGTCAACGGCAGCATTGAATTTAGCATTTGACGAGGCGCAGGATAGTGGGGGAACAAAAGTGTTACAATACCTGATTTCTCAGAATTATTTCCTTTGTTATTATTCCTTAATGATAATGTTAAATAATGTACCCACTTGTGATTTTAGTTATGATTTAAGTTATAAATATATTTTATGATATATTTCTCTTAAATTCTTTGGAAACAGTACGCGGAATTTGTATCAGTTTCGAAACATCTAGAACAAAGGGAAGGACATAAAAATTTCACACTGTGCTTTTGATGCACCATTGTTCCCAAACTGATATGAATTCTGTGTACTGAAAACCTTCAATTATCAGTTACAATCAGTAACATTATGTAACTATTATGTAACTGTTATGTAACATGCATGTTACATAACATTACATTAGATTACATAACATTTGATTGTAGTCATCAGTATTAAAATAATTATGATCCATGCACAAGTTTAACAGCAACTGTTACTTCTAAATCCTCTTTCAACCATTTTTCTCTAAAAATAATTATTGGGAGGCAGTAGCAGCTTCCTCTGGTGATAATGCTTCAGTTACATAATGTACCCAACAAGTACACAGTTACATAACTGATATCTCAATTGGAATGTCAGAGAACTAACTATGCAACAACTTTATTGCAAATTTTGATTTATTTGCAAATAGTGCCTTCAATATGCCTCAAGATAAATTAGGTCTGATATGGATAATGTTAAATAAATTTCTTTACAGCCATTTATATGCATTTTTAGAGGGTTTTTTTAGAGTAGACAGAAATCTTGCAATTTTTTACTCAATTTTACAGATTTTTAATACACTGAAAAACATTTCTAAAAATTAATACTATATTTTCCCTGAAAGTTACATCATCATATTTTTTAAAAGTAACAACTTTTGTCTAAATAAATCAATTTAAATCATATCTACAATCATTTGAAAAAATGCTGTTTTTTAGTGTAATGCTTTTAAACAAAAGTAGGCTACCCCAACATGGATACTTTGAAAATAAAAAAGTAAATAAAAACATCTGCTGATTATTTTTTTTACCATAATTTCTAGCTCAGCAATATCTAATTTTATTGTAATAAATAAATATATTGACACTCCAGACCTGAGGTCAGCAACTTGATCAACAACTAGGTCAAGGTTAAAACTAACAACCTAACACTCTGGTCATTGATTGTCTATCAAATGAAATTCGATAAGACTATGTGGTCATCCACCTGAAAAACTAGCCATCCAGTCATCCCACTTTA
>JBCAUI010313853.1:0-15383 GCA_038406195.1 Haplosyllis anthogorgicola | reverse complement strand
CTTTTTATCTAGTCTGTTGGTGAGAAGCCTTGCATACAAGTCCATGCACCTGAGGTCTCCCTTCTGGTATTCACGCACTTGGTCAGCTGTTAGTGGGATTTTGACTTCTTTGTATGCAATTTGTCCTTCTGGATCAGGTTTTATTTCAACACCTTCACAGATGATTTCATTGATTTCTATTTCTATATTCAGCTGAGGTAGTTCCTCAAATGCAAAGTAACTGAACTCCTGGCCTTCTGGTTTGCCTTCCAGTTTTATTTCTGGATCAATTTCCAAAAGTCTACTAATAGTGTCTGCTAAAGTATTGGCTTTGCCATCTATGTGAAGAAATTCAATTTTATATGTCTCTAATTCAATGGCCCAATTGTTGACTTTGGCATTGAGAGTGTTTTTCTTTAGAAACTTCTTGAGTGGTAGATGGTCACTTCATAGTAATATGTCTGCTTCTGTGAGGTAAAAGTGAAGTCTTTTGACAGACATGTAGATAGCATACGCTTCCTTTGTGAGTGCTGCCAATCCTAATTGACTTCCTCTGAACAAACCACTTATGTAAGCTACTGGATGATCCATTGTAACTTCTTGTCCATCCACTGTTGAAGTATGTGTTTGAGTGAGAACACCTGTCCACCCATACTTGCTGGCATCTGTATACAGCATATAGCATTCATTTGGGTCAGGACAGCGCAGTATGGGGTGTTCACATAACTTCTCTTCGAGGAGTAAAAATGACTTGTTGCATTCCTTGGTCCATTTGTACTCTGTGTCCTTGCAGGTGAGCTTGGTTAATGGCCTGGATATGCACAAGAACCTTGGAACAAATTTCCTGTAGTACCCAGCAAGTCCAAGGAATTGTTTGATTTCCCTATGGGTTTTTTGGGGCTGGCATCTGGTGAATACTCTCCAACTTCTCTGGGAGTGGCTCAATACTAGTTGGTGACAGGATGTGTCCCAAGTATTGGATGTGCTTCTTAAAAAAATAACACTTAGAATGTTTCAGCTTCAGACCTGCTGTGACAAGCACTTTGAAGATTCTCTCAATGTGTTGGAGGTGCTCTTCTTCTGTCCTGCTGAATATAATAATGTCATTGAGGTAGCCCATAGCAAAATCAAAGCCTCTTAAAATGTGGTTGATAAGGGCCTGAAAATAAGCTGGTATTTGGACTAAACCAAAGGGAACATATTTGAATTACTTGTGGAACTACAAAAGCAGTTTTTGCTTGTGATTCCTTGTCTAGTTTGATGTGATAATAGCCACTTCTCAGATCCAATGTAGTGAAATACTTGGCTCCTTTGAGTTGAGCATAGATCTCATTGACCTTTGGTAGAGGATGCAAAGATAGACATCCCTTGGCATTGCTGTGTGCCTTCTTAATGTCTGGTGGTAAAGTGTTGAGCTGATGGAAGTCTACACACAGTCTTTGTCTTGGTGCTTTGCCTGGGGCTGATTTCTTTGGTATGATGATTATAGGGCTTGCCCATGGTGTAACCCTTCTGGTTATGATGCCTGCACATTCAAGTGCCTCTATTTCATTTTGTGCCCAGTCATAATGTTCACAAAGTTCATCTAACTTCTTCCTGGCTTCTTCAGATACAGGCTGGTCCTGTAAGTTCACTTTCCTCTGGGTTGTGATATCTCCAAGGGATATAAGAACATCTGTCTTCACCATTGGCAGGTTCTTGAAACCTCCTCTGGGAATCCAGTTTCTACACTGTAGCTCATCTCCCATTTCCGTAAAGGTTTCTATTTCATTGACCAGTATTTCTTCCAGTTTCTTTCATGAATGTGACAACCTTGTCTTGTGGTAGGTAGATCTGGTCAGATGAACTGAGGTTTACAAAGAAGAAAGGTATAGGACCTGGTTTCTTCTCTTCATTATTCTTCAGTGCTAGTGGAGCACACCAAAGGTTTGGATTTTCCTTGAGAATCATATAATTCGGAACTGTCTCCATGAATTCCTTAACTTCTCCATCCACTTCAACTTCAGGTAGGCTACATTGCACGGTGGTATGGTGATGTGTCATTTGAGTGCAAGAGCTTGTACTTCTGATGATTCTCTGAGTTGTAGGATTAGTTTGTTGTCTGTGGTCAGTCTTTTTTCTTTTCTTGTCCATGAGATTCCAATATAGTTAGATATTGTAAAATCCTTTCTCAAGATTATCTTTCTACACTGGTGTTGAGTAACAAGGAATTGTTGTTTAAATGAGTGCTCATTTATTTTAAAGTTCATGACAGTTATACCTAGGGCTTCCATGTTTGATCTTGTGGCTCTAGTTACTGAGACACAGATATTCCTGGTAGGTATTCATGTCCTAAAGAGTTAAACATCTTTTCACTCATGCAGCTTTTTCCTGCTCCTGTATCCAATAATGCAAAAATGTTTCTATTGTTAATTTTTAGTGGGAATACTGTCCCTACTTTTGAACCTTCCAGATCACTGGGTATTGTCACCTCTTCTATGAAATGGGATTGATTGTCGACATCCGTGTAGTAAGACTTCGGTTCATACTTGGTAGGTAGTCAATCCATATTTGCTCTTCAGCACCTGGTTGATCCTGATGCTTTCTAAGCAGTTTGTCTCCTTCCACACAGATTTCCTCAATGCTGAAGCCGGAATATTGGGCTGTATCATTTACTTCCTGCACAGAGATGACGTCCTTTGTCTTCTGCTGGGACTGACTTCTTGTAACTGGTCCTCCATAGTTGTTGGAGTTGTCAGAGCCATTGTGGCTCAAGGCTGTTTTGGCAGCTGCTTCATGCGCTTCTCTCACCTTGGTCATGTTTCTTAAGATGTCATGAAGCAGATTTGGATTGGCATCTACGGACACAGTGAAGTCTATGTTAAGTTTTCCAACTTCGTTGCCTTGGTACCTGGTATTGTTGTTGTACCCTCCACGGCTGTTGTAGTTGTTGTAGCTTCCCCTACCTCCATTATGATGATTGCCTCTATTGTTGCTGTGGTTGTTGCCATTGTTGTAATTGCTATTATAGTGGCCATGGTTGCCATTGTGGTAGTTTCCACAATGATTACCTCAGTTACCATTATTATGGTAATTTCCTTGGGAATTTCCATACTTATGGTACTGCACATGTGGAGTAGTGGCTTCATTGATTTCCACCTCTTCCTCATAGTTCACTTTGAGAACCTGGGAATTTTCGGCATCTTCTCTGGATAGATTCTATCTGGATTCAATTTCTAGAGCTTTCTTGAAGACTTCTCTAAGTGTCCATGTTCGTCTGCGGTGTTTGTTCATACTATGCATAACCTTCTCATGAATGTGGTGGTTGAGAGACATCACATAGCCCACAATGGTGAGATCTTGTGTCTGTTCATGCTCCATTATGCCTGTAGCCTTTTTGTAATTTCTGGCATAGTTTATGTTGTAATGAATGAGTTTTTCACCTGGTTGTTGTTCCAACTTGCAAAGATGCTTGGATGCGTGTATGCTGGTCAGAATGTCAGAAAACTCGTTGAGTTCAATACTGATTTCTTCTGTGGTCATATTAGGGTCAAGTTGGTTGATGAAACCTCTGATAGTGGGTCCAGCTTTGTTGTGGATTTCCTTGAAGAAAGAGCATCTGCTCTGCTCACATGCTCTTTTTATTCTGTCAACCCAATCATCACATTTGGTCTCATCCTCTCTGTTGTATACAGGTATGGATGCGAACACATTGTCATATCCCCTGCTGTCTGTAGCCTTGGCTAAATTGTCTACAGCTTCCTTGTAACTTGTCATCAAGGTTGCCGTTGATCCAGCGATGTCCAATTGTCTCCGGATTATTTCCTGGTTAGACTGATGGATGCTGTTAACAAATGTGACTATCATCTGTTCAAATTCCATCATCCTAGCTGGTGACAGAATAAATCCTACTAGGGGGTTCATAAACCCTGGGGGTGGATTTGTAAACTGCTGCACGGGTGGTGGTTGAGTGAAATCAGGTTGTAGTGGAACCTGTGGATTTGCAGTTGGTTGCTGACAACCTTGATTCACTGGTACCTGATTTTGAAAGTTCATGCCAGCCTGGTTGGATTGGTATGCAGGCTGGTACAGGTACTGCTGCCCTGGATTTGATAATGGTGATTGGAATCCCTGGTTTTGTAGTGGGGCAGAGTATGCTGGTACTTGAGCCTGAGTTGTGGCTGGTGCAGGTTGTACTGTATTGCTGAAAACCTGTTGCTGAGGAGCTGGGTTGGAGGTTGCTCCACACTGTGCTGCATTACTGAGCAAGTTTTGTGAATGCTCGCCAGAGTTAGGGATTGGTGCTGGTTGACACAATGGTGCTGTCGAATTTTGGGAATTTTTGACATTTTCCTGTTGATGGCTGTATGCACTTAAGTTTTGCACCGTGACTCACAAATTCTCTGAGATTTTGCCGAATTCTCCAGTTGGCCTGTTTGAGTTCCTATCCCTGCCCATACTCTGGGGTAGATTCTCCTTTCATGTGTAACAGAGGGCTTCTATGTGGTTCCTCCTGTGGCATCGATTGCAGAACACTTATTTCTACACTGTCGCCTGGAGTGGCCTTCCTGTCCACATTTCTTACACACTTGTGAATCGTTTCCATTCTCATTTGCAATAGTTAGTGGTGAGTTTCTTCCACATTGAGATCTAGCTGGTGTTGTGCTAAGAGATCTCTGGTCATCATTCAAATGACTGATGCCATTGTTTTGTCTCTGTAGGGGCACTGGTTTTGGCTGTACCTGATTGTAGTTTTGTACTGGAGCTCGTGCAGGTGATGTGGTCACACTGCTTGGGTTGCTGAACAAAGGTGAAGATGTCCCTGACTGTCGTGTGGGTTGTCCTCTTCTGCCTTGTTGAGCTGGAGTTGGGTGTGACGTTTCGTCTTCCCTTATGGATTCTTCCAGGAATGCTTCTGCCTGGGAGAAAGTGAGTCACCATTTATACTTGCTGCTGGGTCAAAGGGTTGATTGTAGCACTGGACGGTGAAGAGCTGGATTAGCGAGCTTGGCTGTACAGTTTTTCAGTTCATTTACAATGATTCCAAATATGAAGTCAGCATTGCCGTCTTTTATCAGTTTTTCATCTGGAAAGTACATTGGAACAGTGATGGTGGGTAGACCTTCTCCGTCTCTTGCATCTTGTTCCTTCTTGATCATGTTTTCCAACTGATCCAAATTCTTTTCGATGCACTTAAGTGCAGATTGGACCTTCTCTCTCATAGCTTGCATACTTTTTATTTTTCTTCATAATGTCTTGGCTGTATTTCAACACTTTCACGTAGGCGATGATGTGGTGAGCCCTCTCAGTAAAGAGCTCCTTTACTTGATGTGGTTCTCCTGGCTGACCATTGTGGTTGTATGTCTTAGGTGTCAGTGGGTTGGTGTTAAGTAGATCTGACCCAAAGTTTGGTTCAGGTTGTCCTGTTACCTTCTCCTGGTATTCCTCTCTTCTTCTCTGGTACTCACTTTGTAGCAGAGTGTTGAGGTTCGGGTAGAAGATGGGATCTACTGTACACATTATCTGTGTCTTCTCAATGTCATTGTCATACAGCATGAAGATGTCACCTGACAGTTTATCAATTGCGAACCACTCTGTATTATAGGTGTGTTTTAAGTATCTGAACTTCAGCTTGTGTGCCGTTCTGTGCGTAGCGTCAAGTATAACAGTGTCTAAGTTTCATACTTATTCTCCTGTTGGAATGTAAAAGTTTGGCACTGTGTTTGGGTTTACATCAGTCATTGATGTATACGTGTCTTCATCTCCACTTGGTTGATTGTGGGGTGGTGTTACTGATGGTTGTGTATTGTCCTGCAGATACCTTGGTGATAGTGGCACTTCTGCATTCAACAGATCCTGGTCTGTTACTTCCGGATCTTTTTCCAGATCATCTTGACTGTTAACATCAATTGTCAATTGTGAATCACTTGTACCTGGTCGAGGACTGTCACCTGGTTGAGGTACTGGCTGATGTGGCAATGTTGGTGTGGGTAACCCTTGCTGCTTGCCTGCGGATGGTGTTGGGCCAGCAGACAGTTGTCCTGGCTCCATGCCTGAAGGCTGCGGCTTTGGTTGTTGGCCGTGCCCTGGAGGTAAATATGTCGTTAACAGAACAGTTGGGTTCATTCTGTTTTGCTGTTGCTGCTCTTCAAGGAGCTTTGCACAAGCACTAGACCTGGTACGTCTATCTGATTTCTCCGTTGCTTTCATGATGTCTTTGTTTTTGTAAGAAGTTCATGAGTCTTCCCTGTATTCAGTTGGACACAAGGTCAGTCTCAAACAGTTGAACCTAAAACTCTCTACAAAACTTAGAATCTAGCGAGTTTTCACCAGACTCGATTAATAATGGACATAAAACAATATAAAATGAGAACTTTCATACATTTGGTTATGTTATGCGGAGAAACTGTCGAGTTTTCACTATCTTCTAACCTACAAAGCTGAAATGCAAATTTCCTCTTCTGGGATGATGATCAAATTGGATTACACACTTTTGTAGTACCTATTAGATGCTACTTTGTTTTTTGATTGATTACTTTATTTACTTTATACACCACTAAGGCTAATTAATTTGCATGGATACATTGTTACCAGATTAAATGTACCATTGATGTATAATGCATGATGTAATTATAGAACACAAAGTGAAACTGACGATTGATTGCTTCTGCAACAATAATTATTAAGCAAACACAATAGGGATAAAAGGGAATGGATACAGTTGATATCAAGGATACACAAAGTTATTCACTCACCCTATCCTTAAGTGTTTGTAGAAGCATCAAGTTGGTGGCGCAGGTGGCCTATTGTCTTAGCTGCTTGCATCAATATCTGCTGCTGCAGCAGGAGTTTGTTTTTAGCACATCCTCATCTATTGTCAATGGAATGTGGCACTTTGGCTATCTAGTCAGTGGCGGATGCCAGCTGTATTGTTCCTGGGGAATCTTGTTTGATCTTGCCTGGTTATCAATTGTCTGCTGCTGGAGCAAATCTGGAATGTTTGCTCAACTGCTGCTCTTGGTGAACTTTTGGCACCTGGGGTGGCATTAGCTCACCGTGTGTCTGGAACACTGGTCACCTAAGAAGCTGGTTAGCCTCTTCCGTAGGTTGGGGATAGTGGCTCCCAGTTGAGATACCTTGCCACATTGGTAACCTCTATCTGCCTGGGCTGCTCTGCTCGTCTCGGTGTGTGAAATTGTCGAATCCTCGCCGTCATTGATGGAATTTGCAGTAAAAGTGGAGATTTGATGAATTTTTGATGAACTTTAGTGAGTTTTCTCCGGAATCACGTCTTTTACATAAAATTTGGTAGATCTGTGCTGTACCTCCTTAACATCAGTGCAACTTGAGAGCGATTTTTGTTTTACCGCTACTCTCATTGACCTCTGTTTTCATAGAGATTTTTCCTCCTTACCAAATCCTTAGCAGTACCTGGATTCTCCACCAAATTTTTCTGACGAGCCCCCCTGTGTTATGCGGTACCAAGCAGGACTCTTTTGTTGGGCTGTGCGTGCATGTGTGCCTATGGGAAAATGTCTTACTCCGCTTGGCACTTATGTGTACACAGATCGTAAGGGTCTTACATCGGCAAGGATCCTGTTCTCTATTTCTGTTGCTATTACTCAATGCTGCCGTGGCATTTAACTTGAGTAAGGTACAACAAGAGTGTCCAGTGATTCTTCCTTTGGAACGTGAAGTCCTTTTATTACTTGTGTATGTTACAGTTGCACATATATGATAATGATGAAACATTCAAGTTCAAGTTGCACAAAATATTTCTAAGTTCGATAAATACAAATCATAAAGTCAAACGTCGTGGACACAATAAGATGCAATTATGGTTGAATTAAACTATAAGTTATGAACTGAACTGATTGAACTATGAAATTATGAACTAGTAGATTATGAACACTGAACCCTAATTACAATGGGTTTTATATGTAGATAAGCAATGTGCTCATTGGTGGGCGCTCAAGCACTAGAGCATCTCAGTTAAGCTGAGATGCTTTTGGTTAAAGCTTTATGCATGCTGTACTGCGCACGTACTAGTGCTGACACATAGCATCAGAGATAGGGAAATACTGCTGCAGGAGCCTATGCTCCAGAGGCGGATGCATACAAAAGTATCACTGAATATTATTACATTAAATACGATAAAGGGACCATTCACAGTTTCTTGAACCAGTTTCTGGCTTCTTGATTGGCTATTTAATTAACATAATTTATTTGGCAAGGTCACTTGTTTTAGGGGGTGGGCTGGAACTTTATGACAACACATGCACTGCCCCTATAAAAAGCAAAGTTTGCTGATCAATTGATTCATTTCTACTCCAGGTGTACATCCAGCCATTTTCCTTTACTTCAACATTCTATGCCCACACAAAGATATTATTAACCCGTTACTTCTTGAACTTTGTTACTATTTGACATAAATAGGGTAAGGGTAATGTACTCAGATTATGTCTACACAGAACCAGCTCCTTTGAACTTCCCTCACATTTACCGCATGCACACATAAGACGACCTTGTTAACCTCATTAGCACCTCGTTATTGAACATGATGCACAGACTAAGTGTGTGAATATATGATTACATTATGAATTCATTTATTTCCTCAAGTAGACTTTCAGCCACCTGTACTTTATTACTCGTACTAAATGTTGCCAATGAATAAATTATGATAAAGATTTATGTGAAATATGCCATTATTTCTCTTGGGGAATGACAACAGATTTAAAAATATGTAAATTATATAATGTCATATATTTCCAATTTGAACTTGTTTCACTCAGACTTTTTTTCTTTTTGGAGTCACTTTTGTGGGCATATTTTATGTGACCTATTTTCTGAACTGTTTTGTCAACATGACAACCACTTCAACAGAGCATCCGGTATGCATGCGTACTCCCAAAAACACAACACCAAACTGGGATGAAAGGAATTTAGATAAAGGATTGAGAAATAAGGGGTGAGTTAATATGTTTTTATAACCTAAATGTTAGATAAAATGTAGCCATAACAGAATCCAGTGTGGCTGCACTTTTGTTCATGGTTTTTGTCCCCAACTGTGTGCACGCATAGCGTGCATGTGCCGTAAAACCATATTTTTCCAGAAAAATTGTTTCAACATCATAACTACAATTTAGAAAATGGCTGCCAAGTGTAAAATGTTTATATCTTTGCACGAAATTTTCACGTTTGTGCCCAGATGCGTAGACAGTAATCATATTATTATGTATCAATACATACATTAAACATGGGAGAATTAATATTTCATGTTTAATAGTGTTCAGAATCAGGATTGAATGGAGTAAAATGGTTTTTTAAAACTCGGTACAATTGCATCTGAACAATTTCAATTGCATAATACTGAAACATGCTCATGTCATATGTAATACATTTTTTTTCCATCAGTACTCATTCATATGTTTGATATCTAATCATCAATGCAGTGTAAAGAAACACTGTGAGCATAAAGTCAGGTGCAACTTGTCTCACTTCAGCCCTTCATGATGAACTTCTTTTTTTCCCCCATTTCTGAGAAATCAGAATTTTTACCACAACCATAAACATGTAAATTACAGTAATTCCGGCATTTCCAAGTTGACCCTGACATTTTATATCAGGCACAAGTTGATGTTACTATCAGCTTAGCTATGAAACTTTTTACACAATAGTCTGTACTAGTTCATGCACCTTATTTTTAGTCCAATGACATTTACAATGTTTCTCTTTGTTTTATTTCAGACATCTACAAAGTACTCATAGACAATGGTTCAATTTATTATCTAGAACAAACAGAAAAATTTCTGTCCAAGCTGCATGTCGCTAAGAAACACAGGAGTAGGGAAGAAACCACAAAAATTACAAGCACATTTCTATTTACTCGTCATGTACCACCAGAAGGATTTGAATGGAGGTTCAGAACAGAATCCGTTGTGCAATCATACATCATCAAAGCATTCTCTGGAACCCCTCTCATCAAGGTTACCTCTGAATCCGTAACCTTCTAAGTGGTATTCTCCCCAGGATACAAGATGGGATTCTTTGATGCCAAATGCAACAGAAAACTGCGAAGATTCTACCAATCCTCAATGGCAATCATCTTCGACAAAAAAACTGGATACCTGGTCACCATGCACCCCTGTGGCATTGGTCGCACAGGACAAGGTGAATACTCCACATGGCTGGATAATAAACTTTGGTTTACTTTACTTTACACTAGATTTAAGTTTACTTGTAAGAAAAGTGACAAAATGAGTTACACATATTTGTGTACAAAATGACCATCTTAAATGTAGCAAATGTTAACACGTATTTACATAAATGTAAATTTCTTGTTTTCAGTTGATGGAAAAGTATACCTCAGAGGGGTCTGAGGGGAAAGAGGAAGAGGAATGGGAAGAGGAATGGGTAGAAAATCAGGATGAGGAAGAGGATCCAGTTGCCCACAGGGAGAGGCAGAAGGAACTGGACAACAAGGACGTAGACCTTGACAAAATTAGCCCTGATGTTGACCCAGTAATAGCAAAAGAGGAAAACCTGAGGTTCCAAAAATTATTTGGGTGCGTTGCAACTAAGTATCCTCAGAAAATAGATTTCCTAAAAATTTGTATGGACTGTGGCATCTTCAGTGCACGATACATGTTGCAAGCTTCTTGAAATGCCTATGGTATGTCACAATTTAACTTAATTAATTAATTATACTATTGCAGAAATACTGATCCAGTCATTGAAAATATTCCTGAGAAACTGACTAGAGAATGGCTTACAGCATGTGAAAGCCTTGAAGGTAATCATGAAGACTATGTTCCCTGGACAGCTAAATGGTTAGAGAGAATTGGAGAGGGTTGTCTATCAGAGACTCTGTGCCTGTTCTGCCACACAAGTGAGTACCCACATTACGTTAAATTACTTAAGACTTACTTTATTTTTTGCTATTACAAAAACTCATCCTTAAAAGAACATTTATTTCATTTTAATTAATTTCATTTGTCTTTTCAGTGGGTATGTCTCCCCAGGGGCGAAAATACATCATGAAGGACAGAAAATTGGAAATTTGCACAGTCACTTCTGTCATGAACAGGTTTACTGATGGATGTGACACATGTGATGACATGTTACAAATGCTTTGTAATTCACTTATGGTACTCATCTGGCTGTTCATAACACATACAAAAGTAGATCATGTAGGTCATGTGACACTACCTTAACTCGCAGAACCTAACACAACCTTAGCACTACATGTTGTAAACCATTTTCTAATTCAGTTAACTGGGTGATTATTAATTTTTAATCTGAAAATGTGGTATCTTTGTGAAATTTGTGGAATTGGTGGTCTTGTCCTTTTAACGCTATTATCACATGGGCTTTTTACAAACAATTGTCTGTACATATATTTTAAATATCTTATTTTGTTTATTTGTTTTAGTACTCAGAACATTAGAAAAAGGAAATCGATTGAAAATTATACTGAAAAACTGATCAATGAAATCAATAAAAGCTGCTGTTATTTGTGAAAAACAATGTCTTTATTTAACTTTTTTGTAGACATAGTTACATCATCAACATTTAATCATTTTTGGAGTTACAAGGTGGAAAACAAGACAAGCAATAGTGTAGATTACAACTCTCACAACCATAAACAGTTTCTTTTGGCTTTTCATTACGGAAGAAACGTTTGTGACCCACACATCTCCTAGGTCTCTTTACATGCATATGCACCAATTTATGACCATTTACACTTTGAATTGTAAGGTTTCAGGGTTTACAAATAAGGTTATGCTTCCGTGATGAAAAGCCATTTATCAGTGTGGTCCTAACTCCAGTCTAAATTCCAGATTGTCAAAACATTTCTTTGTTGCTCGAGTTGATGTTTTTTGGTAAGCAGCAAAAGCATTTGATATACAAAGGTTCACATAGTAAAACATTATATGGTGCCAGACCTTTTTGGAAGAATGTGATAATTTACCAAATTTGGCATGTGTCACATTTTGGTCCATTTTGTCAATACCCGAATAGTATTTGCTATACTGTTTCACCATGTGGGGTATTGTGACCTGGATCTGTCTTCCCCCCACCCTACAAACTATATTAGTGGACAGATCTAGAACCGCATTACAGCCAACTATGTGAACATCACATACATCTTTCCATATTAGGCAGCACAAATTTGACAATCTGGTATCCTGAAATGCTTTGAAACTGCCTCTTGGTAATTTAGATTGCTTCTTCTGATGGAGGACGGGCAGGAGGTATTTTTTGTTAGCTCTCAAAGTACCACAGGCATAAATCTGCTTCGTATACAAAAATTTAACAAGTAGAATTGTTGTGTACAGGTTATCAAAATAAACATGCTGGTTGAAAATTTTCCTCTGATGTCTTTGCACAGTTCATTTATGACATCAAAATACAATCCCATTTTGGAACTGGCTGTATTTTTTGCCCCTAAATATAATTCTGCTTTGGTTATGTAGCCAGTTTCTGTGCAAGTTTGGGCAAAGACTTTTTGCCCGCTTTGCACAGGCTTTGAAGCATTCCACTGTTTGAAATCTGCATGACCAGTGAATTTGATGATAGATTCATCTATAGATTGATTTCTGTCAGGACTTTTAACAGCTCTGAATCCATAAACCACTGAACTTTGCCTAGCTTATCATAACCAGGTGCACTGTGTGAAACTTTTCATTCTCTGTCAGATACATGAAAGTACTCAGATATTTTTGGGTAATGAAACAATGGCATAACATTAGCAATACTGTAATTTTGCAGGTAAACATTTGATGACCAATAAGATCTATATCAGGCACCATTGCAAATACCCATTATTATAGCCATACTGATCCATACTTTGCACTCTCTAACAGTCATATCATACCACTCTTTATCAACATAATCAGGATGCACTAGACGTTTCAGACCCACTTTGAACTGAAAATATCGATTGGTATTTTCTGTAAATTTCCAAAAGCAGTTATCATCAACAAAGAGTTAAAAATAATCTATAGGACTAGCAGTACTTGTGTCAAAATTGTCCAACAGGTGAAAAGCTCCTGAACCCATGAAACCTCTAACATGTATAGGTTGAAAGTTGTCATCTCACCAAATCGAATCAGTTTCAAACAAAGATCACAAACTTGGATCCAAAGCTTCTTCAGGTCTGCAATAAAGATAATCCTCATCTATTGCCAAGTTCAAGTCCTCAGTAGAAGAGTCAGGATTTGCATTGTCTTCATGTGGAGGAAATGCAGTGTTTCCTTGAGTGTTTGGTGCATCAGAATCATCAGTGTCACTGTTTTCTCCTGCAAATCCATCACTGTATCCTTCTTCACCTTTTCTGGGTGACAAAGGTGAGTGAGGATCAAATTTGGCATTGTCTGCATGACCCAAAATGCTGGTATTTGCAGTGTCCAATACACAAATGGACAAATTTTCAGGAATGTCCATATCGGAGGGTAAAAAACTGTTGTTATTCCTATTTGTTTCACTGTCAGGTGCACCCAGTGATCCACTAAGAGAGTAGTCATGACTGACCTCATTATTATCCATGTCAGTTTTCCAAACTGTTTGTTGTTTCCTCATCATCACATTCATTCATATGGTGTCTCACCAGTGGATAAATCATCAATGAGATTATCAATTTCATTTCGAATAACACTTTGACTATCATCACTATTACTATCACTTTGGGTGGAATAATTCCAATCTAAATCTAGTTCCCAAGAAGATTCTTCACATGAGTCAGGAACAATTATCAAATCTGCCATATTGTTGGACTTCTATCTTAGTCATCTCAAACGAACTCTAAAAGTTAAAACATAAGTAAAATGTGGAGCCAAGGCAAGTAAAAGTTGTTTCGGGGTGCGTTACTCACCAACCATGACATCAACAATTAAGTGTAATAAAGGTGCTGGAATTGTCATCATGACTGGTGAGTGACGCAAAAACTGTTTGTATTAACCCATGTTAAAAATACAATTCGGCCACTACGTAAATGCAATGTAAATAAAAACGAACAACCAACTAGATATTTCATTTAGACCAACTACCAAATTATTTTGGCGGCTATTCAAAGCCATCCTACACATCTCCAACAAATGATGCTCCAAGTATATTTTATGTTAATTGATTCCATCGCTTGGATGGAATGCAAAAAAAGTCAGTCTTACAAAACAAACGTTGGATTACTAACCACTAAAATGGTTTTTTTTGTGAAAATCACTGCACTAGGTCTGTTGTTAGCTTATGTGATATATGACAATCAATATCTCTGAACGTCGGAGGTCTTGGAGACAGTTCCAAACGGAGAGAGATGTTTAAACATCTAAAAGATAAAAAAGCTGATATTTGTTTATTACAAGAGACTCATGCGACAGAGAAAGACCAAAATATTTGGTCAAATGAATGGGGACGTACGATTTATTTTAGTAATGGCGAATCCAATGCAAGAGGAGTATGTATTTTTTATCTCCTAATTTAAAAGGCACAGTGGGGGAAGTGTAGGGGGACACAGAAGGGAGAATATTAGCAATAGAGATAGAGCTTGACAAATATAAATTGATGGTATGTAACATTTATGGACCAAACGATGACAGACCAGAATTCTTTGTTCAGTTATTTGATATGCTGGAAAAGATTGATATTATTTAATCACTACTTTTGGTAATAACATTTGTGGAAACAAATTTTTGTGAGAGTGATTAAAGCAAAACATTACTTTACACCTAACTGGATTCACGTTTAGGGCACAGGCAATGAGGGTGTTTTGCCTGGTGCAAGTAGAATTTTTATTTAGTTATTGTTATTGTTACATGCCTTGCTTTGTTTACATTTCCAACTATGAAATAATTAAATATACGTTATATATTAAATATTCCTTCAATATTGCATGACAGATACATAAAAGGTCATAAAATTAACTATTTTGATTGTCTAAAAATAAGTAATTCTTTTGTGGTGCTTGGGGATATAGCTGAATACCTGCATGCCTGCCAGTCTCATAATAGATACAAATCTAATGGGCACTTCCATTTTTTAATTTTTTGCAGTTGCGACTTCATTAAAGGTAGGATCTGGCTGGAATGGAAGTTTAAAACAGCTTATAACATTTTCAAGTCCGACCCAATTCGGTTTCTAAAAATGTTCTGCAAGGAAGAGGTGGACCTAGCCTTCAGGTGGTTATGAGACAGGCAATACACATTTGCAATTCAGGACCAGATGGAGAACCAATTGTAAGTAATGTAAATTTCCATAATATGAAAAATTGCAACAAACTCACATGATTGTAAAATATTTTACAAGCAGATAACATTGTTGTGTTCATTTAAAATTAATTAAAATTAAGAAAAGGAAAGCAAAACAAAAAATAAAGGAAAATATTTAGGTACAATTCTTCTCAACAATTTTTCATTTTTGACAATTTTCAG
>JBCAUI010313742.1:0-15384 GCA_038406195.1 Haplosyllis anthogorgicola | reverse complement strand
TTGGAGAGTTTTTGACTTTCCAAAGTAATGTCAAGGGGTGAATTTTTAAGTTCTTGAAGATGGGTGTCAAAGATTCCAACTATTTCATCTTGAATTAAGTGGACAGATGTCATTATTTTCATTATGACTATGGTAATTGTGTACTAGATTTTGACTTGTTAAATAAAATAAATGAATTCTGTACACAAGATGAGACATATGTCACAGTCGTTTTCGCCCTCTTGCAATTGCAGAATATGATTGGATACGAAAATATCTACAACGTTGACATATGTCATCTTCAGCATACTGGAGGTTAAACATTCGATCAGACAACACGACCCTGCTATCGAGTTTCCAATATACCGTTTTGTTCTTAAATAAAGTACAATCTCTAATTATAGCGCCCCCACTTTTTCACAAGAAATTATTTTAAAACTGACCTTATAGATATAACTTTCAGAAGCTCATATCATCACATGCACAAGATATTACCATTATGACGGACAGCGCGCTCTCATAAATTTAATGCCCATCCTTTAACGCATTAAGAGTGGTTTGTTACCTAATGCTACCATCAGCTCATTTTCATAAACTTAATACACATCCATAATGCAACAAAATGTAACATTATGTTGGTTTATTAAATAATGCTACCAGACCAGCATTCTATAATAAACCAATATTCACAATTTAATGCTTGTTGTTGCATTAAAGGATGGGCGTTAAGTTTATGAAAACGAGCTGTGAGTATGGTAATCTTTAAAAAAAAACCAAACAATTTAAACTGCCTTGTTTGAGCTTTGATAATCAATTCAATGCAATCTGAGCAAAGCATCTTTCTAAAATTTGGTCTTAGCACCCGGCACCTTATTTAGGAACAATACGGTAAATAGTCTATTGCCATGATGAACTCCTAAGATGAGTTTGTACAATCGAAAAAGTCATGAAATTTCATGTACTCCATACCCAGAAAAATTATAATGTGTACATTTTGAAATGGAATTTAGTTTGACATAAAAAGCGCTTTTGACAGCTTTTTTATTCTTTGACAGGAAACGTGGTGGAAGATTTTTTTCTCATCCTGATTTTCTATCCATTAGTTGCCTACCAGTTGGACGAACAAATGCAAAAAGAAAATACAGAGAAAAATGTACACAATTCATTACATGCAAACTCAAATGGGATAAGCAGTGTCGATAAGCAGTGTTCCACTGTGTGACACTTGTTATTTTGCAGTATGCTAACAAAAATGCTTACCTTAATTCCATTTGCATTTTATGAAACTATATTTTGGTATTTCCATTGGATTTTCCCTGGGAAAATGACTGACTTCGAGTGGCACTGAAGTATGAACTAATCTCGTTTACAAAGCAACATAAACTTGTTTTGTGTTTTAAGCATAAAACGTGTAATGCACAGAAATAACTTTGGACATTTTCTGCTAGAAAAACGATGGTGCTAAATTAACGTCAAATTACAGACCAGAGTGTTTTGAAATTGTTTTATAGCCTTCCATACCAGACCACGCGAGACGTCTACAAATAAATATCAGCTCAACAAATTAAGTCCATTTTGGAACAACAAATTCAAACAGTGGTCTTGTTTACGTAAATGACATTGCTATGTACTATATATCATGTTATGACGTTGTTCTATTGTACGCCTGATGGAATATTAAGTTTACAAACAAGTTACTTTATTGACAGATTGTTTTTAAATTGATTAATGCTATTTATCAGAAAATTATTGTAACTATCGAATCAGGATCCTGGAAATTAGAATTTAGTAAAATAAGATGCGATATGCCTCACATTAGAGTTAAGACATAAACTACCATCAAATTACAGAAAGGAAACAATCTCAGTGTCGTATTACTTCACAGTGAAACCAAAAGTACATTAATACTTTATTATTATTTGAACTTGTAATGACCCTGCTTAGAAGAGTTTAATTGAATCTTTTTACAAGGGCTTACAGAATTTACTCATACAGCTATCTGTCTTATTGCGTCTCAGTTCTCAATTCAGTGTTCAGAACAGTAAATTCATAACTATTGCTGTGTACAGTACATGGAACATTACACATCTCAGTATGAAGTCGATTTAGAACCGGGGTGAACTTAATGTACGCAGCATACATACGATCAGTGGCCTCGAGGTATCTTGTATTCATCTCACCAGGTAAACCACCAGTCAAAACTCATCACTTGTGAAATTGAGACAGCGACAATACAATGCATCGGCAATTCCCGACCAAGGGTGACGGAAATCATTGAATGAATACGCATAAATATCCGATAGCTGATACGCATACAGCAACTTTGGAGGTGGTCACAACAGAAGTATTTGGTGTCGCGGCAAGACCAGGTCATTTTTAGTTTAATACAAGGAAAACAAAGAATAAGATTTCAACATGGCCTTTGGGGCCGACAAGACGTCGTACGACCCAGAAACTAGAGTTTACAACACAAAATGCAGGAGTATCGCATGCGGCTGTAACAAATGGTTCAGGCTCGATTTAAACCCAGTAGTGACGCTTATTTCTGCTGCACTGATATGGGGACTTGTGATTTGGTGTATAGTAGAACCAGAGCAGGTGAGTTAAAATATGCTGTCTGATACATATTACAAAATATCTGAAGACCATCAACTGAGACGGGCAAATCAACCAAAAGGAGTGAACGAAGGCAGTTGAGTTTAAAATCCGCAAACAGCAGCACGAAACTAAATAAAATACAGTACCTTATGGCAGCTCCCTAAAATACCATTAAATGCACGATTGATGCGACTTTTGTGTAATACGTAACTCCTGAAATTTCTATCAGTCTTTGAAGCAGTAGCTTGAAGCAGAACAAGGAATTCTTTTGTTCTGAAAGTTTCCAAATTGATAGGAATTTCAGGAGCTGGATAAAAAGCAAAACAGGTTTCATATCAATTATGACTCGAGAGCCCGAAACAAGTAAACAAGTTGTAATATTAATAAAGGGTTAATACAAATGTATATTTTAGATTTGTTGCGCTTTTTTGAGTGCGACTTTGGTCCGACTCTATTCCATTGTAAATGGAATTTATTTAACACCGATTTCCGTCACGTTTGCTAAGCATGGTTAAGTCAAAAGTTGAACTTTAATACAAATGGTTTTCTTTTAAAAATTCCATCTATGAAATGTACCGAACTATGGAGATCTGAGATGTGAACTTTTAAAAAAAAGTTCCATTTATGAAATCTACCGAACTACGGAGAGCTGGGATGTGAACGCACTGAGATAATGAAATGTTTAACAAAGTGAAAAATAAAAATTCAAGACGAAAACATTCACAATTTTAAGATACTTTGTTGTAGATAGCCTCTACTATGGCCAGAACATTCACATCTCTGACAATATCGAGACGCTCCACTTTTGTGTTTTCGTTGAAATTGTAGTTGTTTGCATCAGGGGAATTTTATTAAAATTTCCAGGATCAAACTTTCCATTGACAAATATACATGGCAATAAAGAAAACTGATACAGCAAAGAATGCCCTCCACCTCAGAAAGTGTTGAGGTTTTCAACCTTGTGTTTCCTTCTTTCAGGATTGAACTTTCAGATCCTAAATTACATGTTCTCCATTGTCGATCGCACCAACGGCATGGGAATGTTTAAGTGTAATTCTATTATGTACGTAATTTTATATGAAAATTACATTGACAAATATATGGTTATTAAATTAACTTATATTGATAAGAAGCCCATTTTCTGTCAGACTGTGGTGTATTTTCTAGTCTCTGGAAACGATGCAGCCCTGGATGCACTGGATCACAGATACATCTACCTGGCTTTACATTGGTACTCAGGACATTTGGTTCATATTCATCCTTGTTCTTTTCTTTACCAAATATGGTAAAATGAAATTAGGCAAAGACGATGAAAAACCGGAGTACAGGTACAGTACCATATCATTTTAACAAATGTTCTTGTTATTTGTTATTTTATTTTATTTCGATGACGTACATTGAAACATTTCTCAGTATTGTGCTGTCACCGAAGATGACCATTACCTTCAAAGTTCAAAGTTCAAAAGGTAATCAATTACATGTTTAGGAAGCCCTTTAAAATCACGGACCGTGAAGTAGAACAATTTTCAGTTTAATTTTTTTGTGAGTGAATGGTTTTCTTTTTAGTGATGCTTCATACTTTGCTATGCTGTTTGCCGCTGGAATCGGAATAGGGATGTTTTACTTCGGCGTTACTGAACCGATATTACATTACATGCCTGGTGCCTATGGCAATCGTTATTGGAACAGGTAAAATTGGTCAGGTTTACATATTGGTCGTTTAAACAAGAGTCCCCTTGTGACTAACCTTAATTGGCGCCTTAGTGCGAATCCGTTATGACTAGGTTTATTATCGTCTGTGTCATTTAATCCTTTAACTGCCAATAAAATGTGTAACTTATCTCAGCATATATTTTTGAAAGTATGGTTCGGGATGTTGTAGAAAGGAAGTGTAAAAATGCAACAAGCAATTTTACAGTGTTAAGCCAACCTAATGCGTCAACCTCTTATTTTCTTTTCTTTCCTGTGTTTAATTATCATCTTTTCCTCAGATTCTTTTTTTTTTTTAAGTTTAGAATCTCCACCCAAAGTATAGAAATATATTATGAAAGATTCTTGTTAAAGGAAGGGCAAAGTAAAGTGAAAAAGATTCTTTTCTCTTAGTATGTACATAAAAGGATTTGGAAGATTTCCATGAAATTCCTTAAGCGCATTCTAACTACCATACAATTTCGTGCTTCATGTACCTTAAGTTAACAGTACTGCCTAACTTCTCTCACCCAAATGTCATCCAAGTCATATTTTGTTTACTCGCTCGTCAATCTAAACAGCACCAACCATTGCAATGTAGCACCAATATGATGCTTATATGGATACTTAACAATGGACAAGCCGCATAACTGTATGAGTGTATAAAACGCAGAAAGAGAACCGTCACCGTTGTGCAAGAGTGCACAGGGAACATTTGTAGCCTCGCCACAGAAGCTAGAGAAAGCACAAAAGCCACATAATAAGCATGAATAAGGCGAAAAGTTACAGATATTTTCTTGTGTTAAAGACGCATTTGTAATGTGCACCACCGCTTGGCAATTTACGATGCCAAAAGAAGGATTGATGGTATACGTGAAAGAACGAGTATCTGCACGAAATTACAACAAAAAATCACTCATGGATCGTTGCCCCCATTGGCGGATCCAGGGGACGGGAGGCGCACACTCCCCCCCTCCCATCCCGCCACGACCAGAATTTTTTTCATTTTCATGCACTTTTTGCCGATTTTCCCTCATTTTTAGGGATTTTCCGAAAAATTTAGGGTTGGCGGCCCCCCTACGGGAAATCCTGGATCCGGGCCTGGCCCCCTTTACTCCTTCGCTCTTAACTGGTATACTTGCATGAATTCCTTTTTTTTAATGTGGCCCCTAAGCAGGTGTTACAATACGGAACCTGTATAGAACCCTTGCTTTGGCAGAGTCACTGTTTTGTTGTCTATTCTTTTTTTGCGCTATCTTCTGAAGTTAGTTAGAGTATGTGTGAAGATATTGATAATCACATAAGTTACTGAAAATGTTAATTAACATTCGATACATTTACTTCAGATACTCCGATAACGTTCGAGCTCAAGATGCAATTAACATCACGTTGTTCCACTGGGGTGTACATGGCTGGATTGTGTACGTTGTTATTGGTCTTAATCTGGGATTCGTAGCATATAGATGGGATCTACCAATGACAATACGAACTTGCTTCTATCCCATAATAGGTAAATGTATATTCAACACACAAGCATGAAAAAGAATGATAATGACCGTCTAGCCCAAGAAACTTTAGATCCAATTATTTTCAACATCGCATCATAACAAAAGACACGGCTCAAGGACAACGTAGATTTACAACGAGGCTGTGCGATCGGTACTTTACATTGTATCGGAAAAAGGTGTGAATATCATGAATAAATTGTCAATCTCTCATGTTCTCCAGGCCCTACAATAAAAACATTTTGATTAAAATACAATTTTCACTTACAAATTCTTTTTTGGATCTGGACCAAATATTTGTCATTCGTATCACCCCTAATTGCCTTAAAAGTACTATCTGTTATATTTATATTTCTTGTTATTTTCAAGGCGACCATATCTACGGATGGATGGGTGATCTTGTGGATATCATGTCGGTAGTAGCCACTATGTTTGGCGTTTGTACCAGTCTGGGATTCGGCGTTGGTCAGTTGAACGAAGGAGTCAACAGACTTAACGACAACATTGAAGTGAGCACAACGAACCAGGTGATCATCATCTGGGTCATCACAGCGGGTAAGTTTAATACATTACGCATATATGAACTTGTTATTAAGTTAGCGAACATACATGAAGTCATACATGCACAAATTATTTTGTCAACAAGTCTAGTAATTCTGTACAGTGAACAGAATGCACGGATTGTATACAATGCTTCAAAGAAATAAGGGTATTTGTGAAGTTCGTTTTAACCCAATCTATGATGATAATTTTGTTTTCTCCTGTTCAGACAAAACCGCTCTTTGAGGATGACCCTTAACCCTTAACGCTCTTCAAGGGTAAACCACGTACTCTTCGCCAGATCCGCATACAACAATTGTTGTACATTCTTAAATTGACCCTTAAGCCCCAATAACAACAAAAGTTGATACTACCTTGAAACCCAACAGCAACAAGAGTTAATAGTTGGTTCTAAATGTATGTATGTATGTATGTATGTATGTATGGCAACTGGGGGATATAGCCAGTACTCGGAGGGGTGTCAGCACTTGCTACCCCCTCAACCAAGACTGGGCATTGGCCCTCAGAGGGGGCATCAGCACTTCCCTCCCCCTCAACCAAGACTGGGTGTCGGCCCTTGGAGAGGGTGTCAGCACTTTCCCACCTCGACCAAGACTGGGTGTCAGCCCTCAGAGGGGGCATCAGCACTTGTCCTCCCCTCAACAAAGACTGGGTGTCAGCCCTCAGAGGGGGCATCAGCACTTGTCCCCCTTGACCAAGACTGGGCATTGGCCCTCAGAGTACGCATCAGCACTTGACCCCCCCGACCAAGACTGGGCATCAGCCCTCAGAGGGCACATCAGCACTTGGCCCCCCTTGATCAAGACTGGGCATCAGCCCTCAGAGTACACATCAGCACTTGACCCCCCCCCGACCAAGACTGGGCATCAGCCCTCAGAGGGCACATCAGCACTTGGCCCCCCTTTGACCAAGACTGGACGTCAGCCCTCAGAGGGGGCATCAGGGCTGGACGCTCCCTCAACTCATCTCATCCAAGAAAACTATCTTCCCAAAATATATTACAATTTGTAGGAATTGTTGCAAAATCTAAAAATAGCTACTGAGTGCAGGTCTGACGAACATTTTGGTTTAGAAATGTGGTGGTCCCGAAGCTATTGACAAAAGTAGCAACTATTGTTGTACAAAGTCCTTTAAGGGTTAATAAAGTTAAATCGAAGTTACAGCTCTGAAAATTGAAAAACAAATTTTGCATCTTCAAAATGTTGTGGGTCTATTACCTTTAGAAGACATGAACGTTAACCACTGCTGTGTAACATCAAAAGTCAACATACTGTCCAGTACACCTAATGCCAACATCTGAAAATATGCAAATTCATATCTAGTTCCACGCAAAGCAAATATATTTTTTGTTTCCCAAACAGAAAAATATACAAGATGTTCCCCAAATGTTTATGTTAAAAGTTTTACTTATGAGAATGTTTGAATTTAAAATTCCAGTTTTAACTTAGTTTCAAAATTTAAAATTTTGTTTTGGAGTTCCTTATTGTGTCCACACAATACGTGTGGGTCGAGGTTTCTCATTTTCCTAATTTTTTGCTCCCCTTGTTTTACATGGTAACATTTGTAAATACTTATTGAAATACAAGTGCAATCAAAAATATAATTTAATCAACTATACTTTAAACAATTATACTTACCCTTCCGACATTGTGTCCATCACAGGCATCTCTACATACAATCTGCATTAAGTTATCACCGTAGCCAGCAATCGTCGACATGTTCTCTTTTGTTAACCTCTCAAACTCACTGTCTTTACTACTCAACATTGCACCAACACTCTTCTCATGGATCAAAGCTGCAAAACGAATCAAGCAACAAGTGATATAAATAGATCAAGCGAGGTAAATCGATTATGCTTTATGTTTTATCCATTGAAATGTATTGACTTCAAAAGAAAATATGTACAGTAGAACTCCTTCTGAAACGGCACCCTAAAATGGCATTCAAACTACCGTATAAATGGAGATTCCTCTCAAATGGATGTTAAAATATGCCCGTTCAAAAAGGATCTTACTGTAATAAACTATAATTTACCTGAATTGATAACTTGTAGACTGTTAGGTTTCTGTGCTATCTGTAGATAATAGAGCAGTGCTCCATACAGGTTGGCTCTAACACGCTGTGATCCGCTACCTAGAAAATTTACATTATTGTTTCATGTTTTTAGATACACAAAACTACAAATGTGAAGTACAATTTTACCCCGCTTAATTCATATTAATTGCTTTAAGTGCAAAGGTAATATTTGTCTCAAATACGAAAATTAACTTACTTGACTTGAGGATGTAATCGACGAGACCCTTGAGGACCACCTGCAGCGAGGACGAGTACAGAGTTCTGGATCCTGCTCCCTGGTCGAAGGTACTCTGATCTGCCATAACTGGTTTATCTACGAACACATGTGCGAGGAGGAAAGTTGAAGTCGTTATTGTCATTAAATAAGACATTAAAGCAAGTGCCTTTTCCATGTTGATTGGTGTCACCAATAATCAGCAAAAAATGTCAAGGATGGCCGACAGTCAGCCACATTTAAATTTTAAAAATTAATGGTATAGAGGCACCAAACACTGAGGATTGTTGTAATTATTAGTTTATTGTGGGCAAAATTAACCGGTTTCGACTAGTATGTCTTCTTCAGGGAATTTTAAATATGAATCACATTTAAATTTTGAAACATTACCTTCTGCATCCAATAGTGTGATATAGTGCGAGATGTCCTGTAGTTGTGCTATTTCAGATTGGTCTGTCAGGAAACAGTGACGTAAGTTACACAATAACGTTAATACAACTCCTGCTACCGGTGCTGTCAGTTCTGGTATAGCCTCCTCATCCGCTACCTAAAATATACAATAAAAATGAATTACGGTCAAAGTTTTTAAGAAATAAATTTAAAATAGTAATAAACGTGTAGTACAAGTTTATTTCAGTGTTGAAACTCGGTGGATATTTTGAAATTTATATATTTATGCACGTTTACTGTTGCTAATATCTTTATGGCTTACCTTGATTAGCAGGTCCTGTAAGAGTTCAAATATCACATTCTGCCTACTCTCGCCTTGCAGGAGATCATCGGGACAGGCAGTAAGCGCCACCTCCACTATCTGTCTCCAGGACTCAAACGCACGCTTCTTTGATGCTAAACTTTCTCTGCATGCATTCCTCTCAACTACGTTGGCACAAATCAGGTTGATTTCCTAAAACGTTGAAACGAAGGACATTTAATCAGGCACCCTGTGGTAACTGTGCACACAAGTGTACTTTCGTGAAATGTTATTAACTTTAAATACAAAGCATGCAAATAAACATGCATATAAGTTACAGATCCACCTTAGCCTCGAAACCCACATGCAGAGGCCAACAAAATTTTTGGAAATTAGTTTAAATGTACTCACGCCAACTATAACTTGCCGCTGTCCTATGCCTGCAGTAGCACCCTGAATGTTATTCAGCTCCGTCATCAGTAACTTGTGTAGCACCTTAACGTTACAGAATCCTGCTCCCTCCGACTTCTGCTCACACGTCGCAATCAAACGATCGATGGCACTTGGATCAAAGAACTCCAGCTGTATAGCTTCTGGGTACGTCTGACATAAAGACACTGAATCTAGTATGGATAGCAGCTTTCGTCTAACTTGACCACCTGTAAAGACAAAAGATGCACTTAAGAAAAGGAAAGGGTCCCCTAAATTATGCATCTATGTAACAAAACGAGACATTTTACAATAAAAATTTTATGTGCCTGCCTAGCAAAGATATCATGACTTACAAAATCCTTCCAATATTTGAAGAATTTACAGCATCAGCTCCTTTTGACAACAACTCTTTTGAGTGCACGACACTTTTGGGGAAATCTACCGGTATCAAATGTGCATAGTCTTAACTCCTTTGAACGACAATTGCGGGAAGCAAGAATTGGTTATTGCTCAAATGATGTCCACTCTACCTGTGATGGACTGCTGTATATTCATATATGAAGACACGCCGAAGAAATCCTGGTCAAATTGGCTGAATTCGGGCTCATAAATACCGTCCGGCTGAGCTGTAAAATATTAGCATGCTTCGTAATATTGAGAATTTTGCACTTTCTGTTCAACCACGATGAAACAAGAACGTAAATGTATAAAATATGTTCATTTTCACAAATTCAAAACTTAAAATACTGCAATGAATTATAAGTATTTTACTTTTATGTGCTGGGTTTGGATTGTCGTCCAGTAGTAGGTTGATCAGCCTCTGTGTGTGAGATCTCTGTCTGTTCACAGCCAATGTTCTCAGTTCTATTGCGATGCACTTTAACAACCAGGACTGTTGGTTCAATAAACTGTTGTCCGTCGCTATTGTTTTGCCTTGATTAAAACACAAAATACGAAGAAAAATCTTTTAAAAAGTGGCATAGTTAAATTACTTGCATTGGCATACCTGCGTGACCCCTCTGCCCTTCATTCTCTCGGGGATTTTGGTAGTAAGTAAAATTACGAGTACAATTTGCAATCTGCATTACATCAAACGAGACTTGAACACAAAGAGTTGTTACCTATATCTTGGAGCTGGTATGGTACATGTTGCAAGTGCCTGAACAGGAAGTCGTGTGCCGTCCTCAAATATCTCAGGGTCGGGCCAGATGTGTCCTTATTGGCACTCAGTACGTAAAGCAGCTGGTACGACAGCTCCGCCAATTTGGGTGTTTCGTACAAGCACGACGGACCAAAGCGCCCTCCTACACCTCGATCCAGGAGTGTTAGCACGGAATGAAGACATGTGCGTGGTGAGCCCAAAACCCCTGTGAATAAGCAACACGTCGCTTCATAATAAAATGTTCACTTCAGTAACTTTCATGTACATGTAGATAAATATCTTATCAAGCAGATAACTTGTTGTGACACATGTCGCAAATGGTCGTGGCACTAAAATTACACCAAAAAAACATTGCACCCGAAATAACTAGAACCAAGTTCACGAAAATATACAAAACATTAAGTGGGTTTTCCTTACAAACCTTCTGTGATCCCTAATAATAAACAGTGATTGTTCAAATTACACAACCAATAAATATAAAGCAACGAATGCACAACTATTACACATGTCGCTGTTATTTCTGTAAACAATATTCCTTCCCTTGTTTTTAATTTGGCACCACTGTATTGTATTAATAAATAATATTTTACCCGGATCTTGCAGGTTCGTCTTGGCCACGGGTTTCCTAGTCTCAAAGCCCAACAGAAAGTGTGCAAGGTTCGGTGCCTGCTGGTCCAATGTCTGTAACAACAGATGCAAGATACTCTGTCTTGTTGCGTTGCGAATCTGTGCACTTGAGACCAATTCCTCGTCTGTAGGAGAAAAAATAAATTTGTAAGGCTGATCAATAATAAGTTGGGTGGTCATTTTCTCAAATACACATTGAAATACTTTTTACTTTTCAAATCAAGTTTCATTCCAAAATTCTACACTGTCACGGTATCTACCTTGTGTATCCGGATCCACTTCTTCCGGTTCTTCTACCTCTAAACATTCCACAAAACCATTCAATAACTGTCCCGCTACAGCCTACAGTGAAAGAATTGAAACATGTACGATCAACACACATTTCCTTTCGTTGATAATTGTTTGAACTAAGGCAAGAAAAGCCATTTTACATTTTACTGAGTTGGGCTTAGCGCAGCACTGATTAAACTTAATAATCTTTTAATTTCAATACAGTAAAACATGTTTTGGGCAAACTACCCACAGTGCATTA
The DNA here is from genome assembly GCA_038406195.1 of Haplosyllis anthogorgicola. Lineage (NCBI taxonomy): Eukaryota > Metazoa > Annelida > Polychaeta > Phyllodocida > Syllidae > Haplosyllis > Haplosyllis anthogorgicola. Next base: position 3,318 of record JBCAUI010313742.1, on the reverse strand, counting down.
GAAAAAGATGCACACCTGCTGTGCAGTAAAGAGTCCGACGAGGTCACTCTGTCCTTGTGCTACACAACACAGTATCTTCACCGCATACAGGCTATGTTCCGGCAGGTAACTGTTGTAGGTCACATATCTAGAAAATATAAATTGAAGGGATTTACGAAACAACATCACACATCTCTCACCCAGTATGTCACTCAGTACAATGATGTCTGTTGATCTAGTCAAGGGTTCCAGTTAATAATTTTAATGATGTGCTAAATGTCTCTTGTCTAAGGGTGAAATAATAAGACACGAGCGGTATTGCCTTAGACTGTTTTATTGAGTGCTGAACGTATGTACATATGCATGTGTGTTGTTGTGTTCCTGGCAGCACTGGCTGCTTACTGGCTTGGTTGACCTTTATATTGCCGTGGTTACCAAGGTTACGGATAAACAAATTAGACCAGCTGTAAGCCTAGCTAGATTGATGAAAGACTTCACTTGGTTATTCGGCGGGAAAGAGGGCAGGTTGTTACGCTAACAAAAGTCACTGCTAGACATCTCTCTCAGCCAAACATAGTCCCATTCACTTTGAAAATGTCTTATTAGTTTAGGCTGAAGGAGACAAATGTCTAATTACTCAAATGACCATGGCACACATGTTATGGGAATGTCTCATTACATTTTAGATTGTTGGATATCATATTTATGAACTAAATTTCCACGGGAAAACCACGGATTTTTGTACTGGCGAGTCGAACGACTTATCAAAACTAACTGGAATCAAACAAAATAGATCCTTACTTTGCCACATTAAGTATGTGATCCGGTCTTCCACTTCGCGGATTGATTCCCAACAACAAGTTCTCCATTGGAGACACGATGAACGACGCTCCACTATCTCTTAACATCGCCAGAAACTCCTCCTGTTTTGTGAACACCCCGTCTAAGATCTTGAGACAGAGCAGAGACGCCTTTTCCAATTCTTCTTTCCCAGCAAACGGAACGTAGCTGTCCAACAGTTTTGTTGATTCGTCGATTATGTACAGAACCTGAAGTCAAAAAGAAATCGGTACAAATAATAAAAGAAATACTCTATGAAATGTGCATATGAAATGTTATCCGGAAAAAATGTGAATTCTCAGGGACCTCTCATCTTCCGGCCGAGCGTGCTACCGCTACACTAAAGATTCACTCACTTCATTTCTGGCATATGTTATGGTTACACTCACCCCCCTTTTTTTGATCGAAACGTGAGATCATGAGAATTGAAATGATCAAGTCAGGGATCTCGGTGGGACCCCCATGTGTTATCCGGAAAAAAATGTGAATCCTCCAGGACTCGAACCACAGACCTCTCGTATTCTGGCCGAGCGTGCTACTGCTACACTAGAGATTCACTCACTTCATTTCCGGCATATGTAATGGTTACATCTTCTCAGTATCGATTACAGTGGAGTCTCTAATTACCGGCCACCCTAGAAATCTTGGGAAAATGATATGAGGGTGGCTGATAAAGTGGACACTAAAATACATTGATAGTCACTTCAACATGAACACCTAAAATGGCCAGTTACGAGGAGATGGTGATCTGATCTTGGCTGGCCGGTAAAGAGACCCCACTGTACATGTATTCGTACACCACATAATTTCTCGTGAAACAATTTGCTTACCATTTTCAGCACTGCTGTGTCATTGAGAAGATGGACCATAATGTTGTGTCCTGGAGATTTGTTTGCGAGCATGGTGCCACCTCCCTGCACATCTACTGTCTGATCTATGAAGTCTTCTGGGACAACTTCATGCTGCTGTAATAACTTGAAGAGCACTTCCAGTACATTTGCTCCAACATCCCACTGTAAGCATAGATTCAATAAACAGTACATTTGGAATCTAAAAAGAGGCTACTTCAAAGGTCTTTCCAAATATATGACCACTATTATGTTCACAAACACTTATTATCCTCTTTTTTAATGACAAAAATTCTTTATTCATGTTATTTTATTTTGTTAATTTAATTTTTTGCATTAAAAAGATTTAGAACCCTATCGACATGAAACTATTCCAAGATATCATGATCCACAGATCATTACAATAAATGCTGCATTTACCCTCTCAGCAGGATTCTTGTAGGCCCTTGTGTTGAATTTGAGGAAGATGGAATCTCTGAGAAAGTGGAGGTACGGGTCGAATCCAGGAGCTCTGTAACCAGCACCGAGCGCAGCCGGCACCGGATTCTCTGTCAGAACCTTCATCAACTCCAGAAAGCCAAGCGTCATCGGGAACTCTTCATTACGCGCTTCTACCTCATCCAGCTCAACCTATTACGAAAAGTGTCACACTATGACATCATATCAACTTTTCCCTCCACTCTGTTGTACATGTCCACAGAAATGTCTGTATGTATGCCCGAATGTACGTCAGCGAAATTGTCCCAATTTAAGAATAAAATTTAAAATGAGATGTACCTGTATTCCTCCAGGCTGGTGCATTGACTGAGATGGTAGGGTCGGCAGGATCTAGTAAGTTGGATTGTAAAAACAATTTAAAGGCATACCACATGTCTAAGTTTAGTTCGTTCATTACACAATAACCTGTGTATTTAACGCCTGTCCAAAAAGAAAAGAGACACTTTGATCTCCTCAGACTTACACTGTTCATTAATAAAACAATATTACATATTAGTTGTATATGAATAGAACGCCTAGAAATTCAATTTACATTCACCTGTGATACTTCAATACTCTGCCATAGCGAGGCACTAATTTCTGGAGACTTTGCAAATGCTGCCAAAGTGAGTAGGAGCTCAGCCTTGAGCACAGGAGGTATGCTGCAGCTAACCAGACCCAGTAACACCACGACCGGCAACCAGTGTTGGTTGTCGCACAATGCCACACGCGCTGCTTCATCCTGAAGAAATTGTAATCAGACATTTAAGATGTAAGTTTCTGCAGTGTGCATATGATAAGACTGGGTTATTCCCACGAATTGACAACATTGTGCACACATTTTTGTAATGTGAGCACTTTTGTGATCCACACAAGGTTAACTGTCAAATGGTAATTTCATACAAATTTTTAAAATAAATGTTGCTGTTTGACAACTGTAATACGTGGGGGGGTGGTGGGGGGGGGGTGGGAGGGGGGGGGGGGGGGTGGGGGTAGGGAATAGTGGTGGTAGGTGTAAACGTACAAAATGGCTTCTCTCTGGTTCTCCCTCTAGTTCGCGAACAGATAACGCTGACGCAATAGGTTAACGTTGAATGTGATTTATTGCTGAAGTCTGTAGATCTTACAAGTGATACTGAAGGTCTCTAGCCTGCTGCCTGGTCCCAAATCCTCT
>JBCAUI010313631.1:0-15386 GCA_038406195.1 Haplosyllis anthogorgicola | reverse complement strand
GCAAGGTGCCATACCAATTTCAAACTCTCAAACGTGAATTCAGAGGCCCCTGTATACGATAGTATACAGGGGCCAAAGAAAAGTTCACCAAAGTGCTATGTACACTATCCACTGATCATCATCTCAACCAAATTACAAACAAACCACTTCCCTGTCTAATTAAGTCTGAGTTCTTGGCACTGAGTTCTGTGGGAGCCTGATTGGTTCGTAAATAGATGTACTGACAGGTGAATGTGAAGGCACGAGGGCAGATGTGTGTGCGTGCGTGTGTGCGTGTGTGCGTGTGTGCGTGCATGTATGTGTACTTCTCCGTGCCAGATTTTTCATGCTCAAACATTGATACTGCAGACAACATCTTTTGTTTTCCTCTGTTTGTCTGAAATGGAATTGCTGATAGTTGCGAATCTGAAGGGGGCGCTTTAGGGGCCTTGCCCACGACGTCTGTAAAAACGTGCTTAATTTAATATGGCCGCCATCTTTGACCGCAAGTATTTCAAGTCATCCCCCCCCCCCACCCAACGAACAAATTTCTAGATCCGCTACTGATTTGAATTATCTGTATTTAATTTGCTGGTTATAACAGCCGGCTTCAGAATCCTAGCCAAGACATTAGATTCTCATAGTACTTCTATCTAGTTGAAGTACTCACTTTGTATTGTATATTTATGAATATTGAGTAGAGATAGAATTGAATAAACCCAGAAAAAGATCCTTCTCCCTTCACCTGAGTACCTTCACTCTGTACACACGAGATGTTAGGTATATATTGTTAAGGCTAAATGTCAGAACCCAGAGGGGCTATCAGCGAGGTGAAGCTACACGTCACTTTGTACGTCAGGAGAAGTATGGGGAATTGTGACCAGATTCTAAGCCTGAGTGAAACGCAACGTTCCGATGTTACGTTTTGAATCTGGTGATTTCAAATTACGTATTCTCTCAGTTTCAAAGTTTATGATAATGCTACCTTATTGTAAGGTGTGATGAGATCAGAAGATGAAAATCCGATCAGTTTTTAGAACAGTAGAATTTCACGCTGTGTTTGTGAACGCATCAATAGCACAACATGAAATAATATCTTTGTTCCCATCGTTTTCATTTACAACAAATTAATAAAAACTAAAGCTACTAGCTAAGATTTTTCTTTTATTCTGTTATTTCAGAATGCTTTTGTTACGTTAAGTTACGTACTTCTGTCCTGGTTTACGTTAGGAAGTACATAATCTAAAAACATATCCTCATTGCGAGAGATGCTATTGTTCTCTTTCTGGATTATTCGTTTTCTGCTGTCAAACGTTCTAAATTTTCGGAGCTGAAACTATTCGGACAAGTACAAGTACGGAATGCCTTACACAGCGTGAAGTTAAATGCCTCAGAGAAAAGCAATCGGAAAGAGAAAGAGTTCGGGGATTTGTGTACGTCAGCTGTTTGACGAGAAGGCGCAGATTTCTCTTTGTTATTACTTCATTAAGCTGATAATTACTCGGTCTGCATTCTAACATTCTCACATATCCTCTTTCCTCCTCCCTCTTGCTATCTGGTAAATCAACCCAGAATATTTGCTTTGCTATCCCCAAATCTTAATGTTTCTGCAACCAAAATTTCTGTTACAGTCTCTCTTTTGGTCCTTCTCTCTGTCTCCGTTCTGCCGGCCTCTTTCTGTGTCTCTTACATTCCATCTCTCATTCTCTGTCTGTCTGTCTGTCTGTCTCTGAATCACCTGCCCTACCACTGACTGTACCTCCCTGGTGGTTCAGCAGCAGATGGTTCCTTTATGTTGCCTTCACCTCACAACAGTCACTACTTTTTGTGAAAAACCCAGAACCCAGAAATTCAAAGACTGAAATCTTTCTGAAATATGGAACATTATTTGCAGAGTCCATTTTCTACTGGACTTGGCTAAAATCTAAAGGTCTCATAAAAATACTGGGGTTAGGGTTAGATATACATCCTTTTAAGGTCATTGCCTATTTTGATGTTGATTCTTTAGTGTTGATATATAATCCTGCACGTGGGACAGAAATGTCAGTATCTTTTCATACTAAATTAGTAAGATCAAGCTTCCCCTTTACGTGATAAGTATGTCAAAAAAGGTGAATCGAGTAATCACCAGATTCTACGTCAGCGACAAACCTAATGTCGTTACGTCGCTGACTAACTCGGCATCGCTACGTTTGCCGCTGATGTGGAATCCAATGATAAAAAAGGACATACCATGGTGAAAATTTTCTCTATTTGAACAGCACGACGAGTATTTGAACAAAACACCGTGTAACCAAATCTGGTCACATTTTTCCACTGTGTGTACACCTGATACTGTGTTTAGTAAGAAAAAAAAGTGTCACATCTACAAATCATTATTTGGACGTCTACTTTGTCCCGTCTTATCATGTCACCTTGTTTCTGAGCGTTAACATCACTTTGCGCATCCTGTAGCCCATATTAATGTAGGTTTATATTATCCACACTTTTTGTTGTTGTGGCGTATGATTTAAATTACATGGAGAGTTAGAGTCATTGAGAGGGTGGTTGCGCTTTTTGCAGTCAAGAATTCACGCCCATTTTTAAAATCACCAGATTTCTTGTCCGCGGAAAAAGTAACTTTGTCGGATATTTCCTGCTGACGTAGAATCTGGTGATTCACCTGACATTATCAGACGCAAAACGTGACGTAAATGTGGAACTTTATTTACTTTCATAGAACATGACGTCATAACGCTTGCTAAAATCTAAGTGACGCTATTTAACGTCTTCAAATATGGGATCCTTTCGAAGTGTGCGATTGTTCATTATCAACTTCTGAAAATTCTATCAATTTAGAAACGTTTGAGAATTCTCGTTCTTTATGTTATTAATTATATGTAGAGCAAAAAATTCTATTGTTGTTAAACGTTAATCTTTTATTGTGCCTCAAAAACTTCACACCATTTGCATCTGTAGTAGTGTTATGTTCCGTAATTTGAACATCACACTTTCCAATGTTGTGACCCATAGTTCGAGAGCCACCCACTCACACTCTCTGCTTTGATGAGCAATAGCGGATTTGGTGAGGTAATTCCCGACACAGTGTTTGTGAAGTAGAATGTGTTGCACCCGGTGTGTTTTTGGTACCAGCTCGGCGCACGCACGTACACACGCACGCCCCTCACACCGTGTTTACGTTACGTCTCAACACGGTAACAGGATTTACACGTACACAAACAATGTTACGTTAGAGAGGTTAAGCTGCACGTCTTTCAGTTGGGCTACGTTAGCTGTGGTAGAACCTGGCTATTTTGCAAAACACAACGAATCGTTTACGTGAAAGATTTGAAGTGAAGGACTATACGCATACAAACTAGCCTGCGTTAGAGAGGTTTAGTTACAGATCTTTTAGTCGTGTTACGTTTTCCGCCCAAAGCCTTGTCAGGAAGTCTACTTTGAAAAAATTGAAATTAAATGAAAAAAAGACGTCTGATGGAATTACCAGATTTTACGTCACGTCATTGGGCAACGTAACGTCAGAAAGAAATGTGACGTCAATGTGAAAATTACAATTATAACGTTACAAAAATTGACGTTACGTTTTAAACAGAAGTGGAATCCGGTGATGTTTACGTTTGGAAGTTATTAGGTGTTGAAGTTGAGGCAGAAATTACAGAAACGTGCAGTTAGACCTCGCTATTACGTGCAGTTAGACCTCGCTATTTTTTACCACCAGGATTTTAACACCTTATCACCGCAACTCACAACTAAATACCTGCAATACTTTACGTTATCAAACATTTCTGAGAACACAACACAAAGGAATAGTTTCATACCTGTGGATAAAAAATGCAACAAAATAAAAACAAAATAGCAAAATCAATTGCTCTGTTACATGATTTGGATATTTCATAACATCTTGTGATCAAGTATGGATGTACTGTTAAGAGGTTAGTACTTTTTGACTTTGTAGATTTCAAGTACAAATGCTGTTTGGGCAATAAATAAAATGGTATGAAATCCCCACTTTCTACATCAAATAAACAAGAACTCTTTGCAGTTTGGCAGATTTGAAATAATGATTATAAAAATCCTTCAAAATTTTTCGGTGGTGTTACGTTTTTTTAAAAATTTACGTTTATTTCTTTGTGTAGAATCTGGTGATTTTACTATTTACTAAAGTTTCAGGGTTTTCTTAAGTGTTGTGAAAATAAGATTGCTAAATTGATTAAATATCCTCTGGGAAAATTAGGTATGGTACCACATTGAAGAAAATAAAAGTTGTTTAAGAAAATATGTGATTGAGGAGATTTTAGTGAATTTGCTTTTAGCTTAGCTTGACTCTCAACTAATATGTAGTATTGTCATTTTTCATGTATGAATATAGTCTATTGACATGTGATGTTTCATGCAGATTAAACTTGATTAAAATAAAGGCAAAAGTGTGAAAAAATCATTTAAGGACATAGAAGTCAAATGTTGTGTTCACATAGGACATTGTGCTCTGAGAATCACTTCAATCAAGATTGTCCTTTTCAAAATGAAATTTACAGCATTTTGTACTAAAGTACTCCATACTATTACAAAGTAGCAAATTATGGTCAAGCAATGCATAAGGTATTTCAAAGCCTTTGTTTGTTATCTAACATACAACTAACATGCAACATTTGCCCTGAAAAAAGGCATTATATTATTACAAAAAGTTACAGCAGAGCCATACATGGACATGAAGTTGATATAAAACATGTCCAAAAACACTTTGTCTTGTTGACTTGTGACTTTAGCATTCAAATAATGTCAACTATATGTAGAACATGTTTGTAAGGACTTCATCATGTTTATGTATCAATAAAAACGTCACCCCCGCCAGTTCAATCCTTTTGTGCAATATATTGCTCAAGTTTGAATGTTTCAGCAATGGCAGGGCATTAAAGGTTCTTGATGTTGATTTAGTATTTGTTGAAAGCTTTATTATAAGTTTTATAAAAGTTACAAGAAAAATTGAAGCACTTTAATTGATGGAAGCGTTGGAGAATAATGAATTTAAACAGATCTCTTTCCCTCTCTGTCTCTTTCTGGCTTTGTCTTTTTGTCTGTCTCTTTGGTTCTTTCTATCTGTCTGTCTGGCATTCTCCCCCCCCCCTCTCTCTCTCTCTCTCTCTCTCTCTTCCCCTCTCTCTCTCCCTCTCTCTCTCCCTCTCTCTCTCTCTGGTTCTGTCTCTATATCTCTGTCTGTCTATCTGGTCTGCCGTTTTGGGCCCCCTTGGGCTGTTAAAACATGTTTGGTCACCATATTGAGCCCCCCTCAAATAAATTTCTAGATCAGCTACTGCTCTCATTCTCCCTCTCGCATTGACAGTCATGTTATTCTACCGATCCTTTTAGAAGTCATTTTAGCGCATCTGATCCCTATCTCACGGTGAGTGATTCTCTGTGTGTGAGTTCTGTGCTTTGATCTTCCGTCAGTCTTACCTTCACGAACAGACTTAGTATCAGTGTGAGTTCAAGCATCAGTTTCAAATAGAAGAGATCACAGAGGCACAAAGTAGCCAAACAAATTATCACAGCTGCAACTTGAAGAACAAGTTAGATTTAGGATAAAACAAAGGCTGAGATCGTCGCCATTTCTATTCTGTTGCATTTTGTAAAGCAGTCTTGCAGGAAAGCCTATTGTATAAATTAAGAGGATTTACTGAGTTGCATAGCCAGATATCTAGTGGTTGTCTGCTAACACTTATTCGGGTGTTCCAGTGTTTAAACAATACAATCAAGGCATAGTCATGTCCTGTATTCATAGTTTTCATAACTGTCATGTGGGAAAGCAGAAACTCGAAATTGACGTGCTGAAGCAGAAATTCCGATGTGTTACTAATGCTCCCCGCGGAGTTAATCTGGGAGGAGGTGGCTCCCCCTCATAAAGGAAAGGAATGACAACACTGAACAACGTTGCACAAGTAAACATTACAAAGTGTCTCTGTTATCACAAGAGATCTGCGAAAGGCGCTGTATCAATCCGATGGGCATACACAGATGTGTGGGAAATTGGAATTCAGACAAGACTTAAAGAATTTAAAATCCTCTGATGAATTCCTATTAGAGGCCTATCTTATGTGTCTGCTGCCGCGGTGTACTCTAGCGGGGTGTGCGCGGTAGTACTAATGGCAAATGCTATTTGTTATATCTCACTCTTTAACTCTAGCTCCCGCACTTTTCCGCCCTGGGGTCTAGACGTTCACTGAACTGTGAATATTCGGTTAATACCAAATCATAACGTAATCTTAATTCTTCCATATAAGGTAAAAAGCGTGTTGAGGTGTGTGATGTAACGTCTCAATATTTGTGTAACTTGTCTGCCAGGCGGAGGAAATACTTTCAATAACAAAATATGTGCAATATTTCAACCACAGGCAAAACAAACCATGGAATTATAATATCCCATTTCAATTTTACAGTGTTCCCTTCTTATTGAATTCCGTATTTGATGATGGAGGTGGAGTTAGATTTTTAGCTTATTTATTTAGTTGTTACATGTTACGACCTCCAATGTCCTGGATGATCAAGAAACATGTACAAACTGTTTAAGAGTGTGTCTGTTTCTGGTCCATCTTTGCCCGTGCCAATTATACACTTTAATTGAATGAGACGAATACGATCATGGTGATGGGCAGAAAACAGATTTTCGCTGTGGTGAAAGTCGGCATCATCGTCATCATTTTTGTTGTTGCTGTTGTTGGTAGGGTTGCCTCAGTAGTTGCTGTATTTTTAATTTTTCCATCTTCATGCTTCATCCGTTCTTTTTGCAATGTAAATTGATGTACCCATATTCTTTGAATTTATCTTAATCAATTTTTAGGACATTTAAGTTAAAATCATGTAAGTGATTTTCTCGTGTTTTGTGTTTTACAGATATTCGTGGTTCGTCGCTCTACCACCACGGAGGCGATGGTTCTATCTGTGCGCTTGGGTGGCGCCCCCTCTATTGAGCACTACCTGATACAGACAGACACCAGGGGGCTGAAACTAGAGGGCTCCCCACTCTCATTTAGCGCTCTACCGCTTCTCATCAACCACTACTACCACAACAAGTGAGTACTGCTTTTTCCGTATTTCCTTAGGATACAAACTGTAGGATACAAACTGTAACTTACAAAGTGCGATTCTCTTACTAAAATCATGTGATGGTGTGCTGAACTGCAAGAATAAAGCATAGGAATTTTCTGCCGCCCCACAATTGTGGCAGCACCTGACGGACAATAAATACAGGTGGCACTTTATTCCCTACTGTAAGTCCGGGTGCTAATACAAATTTTTGAGGGTGCGCCATCTTTAAAAATATCAAACTAACAAATTTGAATGGTGTTAAGAGATAGTGTGTTTTCCTGTCTACCAGTGTAGCTTCATGTAATGTAGAATCAACATTTCTTCTCATCAGGGTGAATTAAAAATGAACTAAAATGCACTTTTCAAACATTTCAACATTGAATTGTCAAGTTACTTTTAGCTCAAGAAAGGGGACGTTCCCTAATTAGAGTGAAAACAATGTACTCTTTGTTCCCGGACAAATTGTAAAAATTGTTTAATTAATAATCCATACAGGGATATGCTTATCAATACCAATTCCGGATTTTGACATGGCGGAATAATTTATTCACCACTTATCAGTTCAGTAGCTTGTTTAGCTAATGGAGAATTCCTCAGATAAACGTTACACACCAGTGTATAATATTGTACAAGCCGTTAACATATCTGCATGTTCAACGCCTCGTGAGTTATTGAGTTATTTTATGGGAAAACAAAGTCGGTTGAAGAGTTGAGAGATGTACATAGATATATTCGCATAGTGGAATCTATTACCTCTATTTAGGATGTAACAATTCCAATTATAGTTAAAGCCTAAATGCTGGTTTCATCTGTGCGCTCGAAATCAAAGACGCATTTGACAAATCAAGAAATTCCTTTATAAATTTCGGAACGAACAGAACAAAAGAGAAAACACAAGAGTTCCATGCTGTGCTTTTGATGTGCGATTGTTCCAAAACTGAATAGAAATTCATGATTTGGTGTGTGCGCTTTTAGAAGCATTTTAGTGCTGTCTCAGATGCATGAAAGGCTTAATGATTTCCACTAACCATCGTAAACTCGACACTTGACTGCCTTTTCGGGCAGCAGCAAGGTAAACTAATGCACAAGATCTCTGGGTCAAAATCAAGTGTTGATTTATCAAGTTCAATGTTAAAGTAGAATCTGGTGATTTCAACTGAAGCTGACGTTTTAACGTTAGAAGTGAAAAATACGTGTAGCCTGACCACTCTGACGTGTAGGCATGCTGTAAAGGTGCACAATACTCAGAACTCAGAACCCTCACAGGTGGATTTCGTTCTGACGGGGTTTCTCCGACTTGTTTGGCGTGTTTGAGGTTTCCGTATATTTAGCGAACTTTACATGGCAACAACTTTCAACCATCTGCGGGACTTACCCAGTCCGAAATAAAGATGTCTGTCTGTCTGTCTGCAATTTTCTTTTTTTGTTGTTTCATGGCAAGCCTCGCTTCCCTTCTAGGGACAATCACGTTACCGTATTACTGGGGCTACTGGTACCCCTGCTTTGGATTTGAGATGATTCTGCTATGAGTTTCAAGCCAGGGATTTCACTGAGCTTTTCGAGGACAGCAGGCAGCACCTCTTGCATATTTTTTCAAGTTTTGGTGAGAACGCTCTGAGGAGTTTTGAGCCATGGTTCGGGATCCAACAAGCGTTCAATTGCGCCAGCGTAATTTCTTAACCGCCATGTTCAGGGGCGGATACAGGATTTCTCGTTGGAGGGGACACCCCGGCACCTTAAGGCAGTTGGAGGGAGCACCTTTTAATATTTTCCTCCAAAACCCTATGAAAATGAAAGAAATTTCGGCCGTTGGAGGGGGCGCACGCCGGCGGCGCCCCCTGGATCCGCCAATGATGTTATGTTTCTTTTTGATGTCTATTTTAACGTTTCAAAATGTTTTAAATGTATTGCATTATTCATACCATGCTTACGCACGTAAACTGTAAACGTACTTGAAGAGAGACCCGTGTAACTTGACCTCGCTATTGGCAAAAAATTACCCGTGCATTGTTTGTAAAACAAACAACTCGGTTTGTGGCCTCAGATCCGGGTCCGAGATATGCGGCTGAAAATTCTGTTGTGTCTAAATCCTCGCAAAGGAGAAACACTCAAACGACAACAGAGATAACCTGGATTGTTATTCTTTGATGTTCAATAGTATATTTAATCGTTTATGATACAGACTGTCCAATACATTAAGGTGTTTATATCTAAATGGATTTATTTTCCGTTTTAAAGAATTAAGTGCCCTTTAATGCAAGAAGTGCATTTCAAACTGGAATTTATTTTAAAACTGTCCAACAATGACATTTTCTGTGCCAAATTCATTATCAAGTGAAAAGGATTGGCGCAAGGCAAATTTGCCGACAAAAGCTGTACAGACAAGCGCCAATATGACTGCAGTGCTACTTTCTAGTATCTACCATCAGCTCTCAGACACTAGGGGACAGCACAGCCTATGTAGAAAACAACAGCATTACATAATCGACCTTTAGACGGCATTATCTGAACGTTCAAATGTTCCAATGCCCCACAATACAAGCCTAACCTTTACATAATTCGATGCAAGGTGTCTATATCTTTCTAATAGGTCAATAGAATGTTATATTATACTATTACACTGTAGTAGTCAAATGTCATCGAACCTACCGATATTTTGCTATCTGCAGGCACACAGACTATTGAGGTGCGGATAGGTATAATTCCCGTATAATGGAATTCACGTGCCGTTTGTTGCGCATCTCTCACACTCCAATTCACAGGCTTGTTTCGTTGCTGGAGGCTCCACTTCCACAGATGACTCCAGATGAGAGGAGGAATCACCTTGAGTCAGAGTCAGAGTTAGGGTTATGTAAACTAGATTTACACTGCTGATATGACCAATGGTTTCCAGTTGGTCCTGGTTCTAACTGTGCTTTGTGAGTTTGAAACAATGACAGAAACGTTGAACTGAACTCGGGATGGCGTTGCCAATAAGGTCAAACAAGGCTAATTTGCAATTATTTCCAACTTCAACTTATCACGGCAAATTCACCACGTGAACACTAGTTACCAAGAGAAATGGTTAATTACTAGGAATGAACAATAGTGAGTTGATCTACATTGGCGGATTTAGGGGGGGCGCAGGAGGCGCGCGTCCCCCTACGGCCAAAATTTTCTTCATTTTCATGCAGTTTTTCCCAATTTTTGGGCGAAAATAGGTGAAAATTGGGTTGGCGCCCCCCCCCGTACGGGAAATCCTGGATCCGCCAATGATCTAGGTCAATTTAGCTTAATTTGAGTGTTTATAAAGCAACCATTGGTTTAAGCTTGGTAGGATCTAGCTCAAACTGTACACGCTTTCACTTCACACATGATCGAAAGTATTGTATAATGCCACCGAGAGATCTTTACCCTGGATTTAAAACCCATGAGAACGGTCACACGAAGTCCAAAACAGGGGTGATCAGTTGCCCCACAAATGTACCCGGTTCGACAAAAAATAAAAAAAATGTGTTGCATAATGCATCAACTGTAGCTGTGCTCTTAAAGCTGCTCTAAGATGTTGTACAGAGCTCTAACTCTAACTGCGCACATTTCCACTCCTCCAGTTGATCTCAGATGTTGTTGTGCGCTGCAGGGTTGAACATTAGTAATTCTTTTCGCATCTGATGCACAAGTGTTAAACGCTGTGCGGGGTCCTGAGATGAGTAAACAAGCAGCAGGGAAAAACAACTAAGAAGGCCTATTAAGGAATTAACAAATCTGCGTTCGTGGAATCAGTATGGGAAATGCCGTGACGTAGGAAATCATAACGTAACGTCATTTTGACGTCAGCACAAGTTTTCAGTTAGTTACGTTGCAACTGGATTCAATTGTATTTCTTGCCTTCTGGTAGGAAATTAGTTTTTCGTCACTGAAATGTTCGGATGAATTAGGTTGGAAACGTCATGCAGTGACTGCAATTTGAAGAATTACGTCAGTTCAGATACGTTTTGTAACATAACGTTCCATGACGTTTCGCCAATCATAACGTTGGATGCACTGTTCTTGGATTGAATCCAGGTATGGATCATTGTCCATCTGGATGCACGTCACTCCCAGAACGTGGAATCCGTATCCGGAACTATTAACCTGCTCGGAAGTTTGAGGCATTTAAATAGAACTTGCAGGTGTCAGCAGATGATTACGGATACTTGGTTGCGGATACTCCAGATTACTGATGTTGTCCAGTTTGTAGCATTCTGGATACACGTCTGAAGGAGAAGGCCTGTTGTTCTTGTGTTGTGGAGTAACTAATACGGTAAGGTTATTTATTTCGTGAACTACATTGGCTGATCCAAGGGGGCGCAGGAGGCGCGCGCCCCCTCCTACGGCAGAAATTTATTTCATTTTCATGCAGTTTTTCCGAATTTTGGGCGAAAATAGTTGAAAATGGGGTTGGCGCCCCCCTATGGGCCGGGCGCCCCCCATACGGATAATCCTTGGCTGGAGTCCAGCTTGGACATTCTGATTATCGGGCTGGAGACCCACCCTTGTTGCGCATCTTTCTCATGCATCTTTTCAGGTTCTCCACCAATGGCAGGAAAGATAATCGCCATCTTTATCATGATGTCCTGATAAACATGGTGTGTGGGTCACCTGCGAGATAATCTCTCAGATTCTCGCAGGATCCCGCGTAGAATAATCCTAGATCCGCCCCCGAACTAAACAGTTCATAGTGCATTGACCACGGTGTGATATCGTTTTCACTCTTTTCGACATTTTCACTAAAACCTCCCATTTCTGTTAAATTTCGGGGGGGGGGGTTTTAGGGTTTTTTTTGAAAAATTACATTCAATATCTCAGTGTAAGAATTATTGCTTCCATGTTATAGCACTGATTTTCTACATTTTTCCAACAAGTTAGCTCTGGCTGAAATTCTGTCCTACATGTTGGAATTGAGAAATGATTGAGACATAAATATATCAAGGGATATATATATACGCAGACAGAGATATATTAATTTTAGATATTGTGTGGTATTTTTATCTAATTTGCCTTCCATTCGGATGTCTTCTTTCTTATACACTTAGTATGAACATCTAGCCTCTTGAATCGGAATGGTTTACAAGTGTTCCACTTGTGTCTGTAATCCAGTCAACATTGATGGTACAGTGTGTATAATAAAACAGGACTAAATGCTTCCTTCATGTCTGTTTAACTTCATAGTAACCATTCCAGTCAGTGAGGGAGAACAGGGGGAGTAACACTGTACAGGTGGGGAGAGAGGGAGGCATACAGACAGACAGATATATAATGAGAAAGAGAAAAGAAGAAAGAATAGGTATGGGTAGGTAGGGGGGAGAGGGGGCAATCCAATGCCTCAGCATATCGCAAATCGCATCAAAGTGTAAAATTAGAACTGGCACCGTCACCGCGCGGGATAAGAGACAGAGACAGAGAGAGATACAGACAGAGACAAGCAAACAGACAGACAGACAGACAGACATGACCGCAAACATTCAAACATACAAACAATCATAACAGACGGAGAGTATTGGGTACAACTTTTAGATTGAAGAGGGAAAAATCAGCGAGCGCAGAGCTCATCCTGAGGGAGCAAAACGCAAAACAGCTGTAACTGCTAAAACAACTCGATGGTCTAAGCTTTCATGTTAAGAGCAACAAATTGAGGGCATGCTTAGGCAAATGTACCGCATTTGGAGGCAAAGAAACTCATTTCTATTTATTGTCTGTTCCGACACAGTTGGCATTGACCTTGGTGACCTTCCAAGAACGAAAAGTCTATTTCTGAACGCTTTTGGTATTCCTGGTATTGTTTCTTAGTATTGCATTTTTCGATGATACAGATTACTTGGTAATACAATTTGTTTATTGGCCATAAGGTGCTGCCAAGAATGTGTGGCGGCGGAAAATCCCATGCCCAAGTTTGCAGTTCGTCATGCCATCACAGAATCTGGCGAAACATTCGCGCCTACTAACTTACACTTAGTTTCAAACAGGGTTTAGCCACATGAATTGCAATTGGGACACAGTAAGAAATTTTAGTTAATGCATACACTTCAATAAAGTTACCCACGAAGGAAATTTATGAAGCAACAAGTTAACATTGAAAATAATCCCACCAACAACCTGAGTCACCTACTTTTACATGCAATTTGTTAGATTGTAAAGCAAATAGACATTCTAACAGGCATCTGACTACTTGTTATGATCTAACAGTCTATTCTAATGCGTCGATATGTTTTAATATTAAGGGATCTGGTTCTTCGTACTTGAACATTCAACGTCTGTTGACTGAAGCATTTATGCACTGTTCTGTGTCTATGAATGACATCGGTCTGAAGGAGACTTTCGTACCGCAGTCACTTAAGTATCACTGTACATGACAATAGCAACTCAATCAGAGAGATGTTTTGGGAATTGAACACATCTCCCAAGTATTGACTGTACTCAAATACTCAATACAGTGCACAGTCCCAATAGCCTCAGCAAATACTCCAATTCATTGATCAATTCATCAGTAGAATGCTGAATACAGTTCTCTCTACAGTATACTTCTGAAATTCCCATTAATTTGAAAATGTGCAGAACAAAAGTGAGAACAAAGGAATTCCACGCTGTGCTTTTAATGCGCTATTGTTTGAAAACTGATAGGAATTTCAGAAGCTGGATCCAGGGAAGGAGAATGAATGAATTGAAACAATAGGAATCAAAGCTGTCTTTTTTTATTCAGCCCAGAGTGAAGTGCTATTGTTCTCAAAATGAAAGAAATTTCAAGGCGTTACACCATAATTATAGGACCTTCTGTTCTTCCACTATGACAGTAAATCAAATCAATGCTATTGCCATACAGTGTAAAGATATGTCGCTTCCAGTTAGAAATACATTGCCTGGTATATTGCACTGCTCGTTCCAAACCGTCAGAAATTTCCGTAGCTGAAATGATTAACTAACATAGTAACTCACATCGTGGGGCCTGAATCAATAGCGCTGATCAATGAGACCAAATCAAATCAGGTCTGATTGAATTGAACTGGAGCTGTGCACGATGGATTTATGTAAATCTTACACACAAATGTGTGAATCCTTGTCTTGTAAGTGCAGTATGAAGCTGCATGCTCGAATCTGGAGGACATTTGATATAAGAACATTGGAATTAGAAGATTTGAATAAGAATATTGAAATAGGAATGTTGCAAAACGAACATCTGAATAAGAACATTGCACAAAAAGCATTACAGTGAGATCATTAGAAAGATAAAGATGGAATAATAACACTGAAATATGAAGTTACGTTCGACTTACAGAAAGTAAAATTTCCAAATTGTGAGGAATTCAGGACATCACCTTCGAAAGTTATGCCACTGTATCGGGGTAGGTGTAGTTGTTGTTGTTGTTGCTGTTGTTGTTTTGAAGTGTTTCAAGAACTACTGAATCGATAGCGTTAGAAACATGGAATTCATTTGTTCCCAATAGTTTCCAATTTAACTTCTTTTTAATACATGTATTTGGTTTCAATGCAACATAGAAAGCAAAGAGGAGGAGATTAATAATTAATTTCACGTTTTGTTTATAATTACCACTGAGTAAATACTCAGCCTAATTGCGTCTCAAAATAATATTGTCACAATAGCTGTTCGATCATAACCGATCATGTCATCCCATGTATTCTGTTTTTCCCAAGACTTCAGACTTTGGCGCCATTAGTTCATTACGGGATATTTGGATAATGCAAAACAATACATCAGTATCACTTTCATTACTCCCAAATTAATCAATTTGATAGTCTAGTAACGCAAATCAAAACAGTGGGTAACCTCCATCCCTCGTAAGATGGATCCGTGGTTTAAGTTTATTAGTAACTCAAATGTGACTATTTTCTAGTCCGCTACACGTTTCATTATAAGCTATTTTACCAGTAATATCATAACTTTGCCTACCAAATCTGCCAGATATGCCAGATTAATAATTTAAAAAAAAAAGTGGCGGTGGCTACACTCGAAATTGTCTCTTAAAGTTCTCTGAACAGAATGGAGTTGGGTGAGAAAGTTCTTTTCAGGCCTCTTGGATCTGCTGTGAACAAGCACGTGTTTGAGTACGCTTTATGCAAAAAGGAAACTCTGTGTAGGTGAATGCGCGAGGGCTGGTAATTGTTAAAAAGAATTTGAAGGTAAATTGTCTTTGAGAATTACATGCATGAGTGCCGGTCACTGACTTTGTCGTAATATTAGCCGTAATATTCCATTAACCGTTCTCATAATTTGGAACAATTCCAATTTCCAATAATTAGAGGTACACGAAAATCTGATGTCTGATAGCTACCTAGCTAATTAGTTCTAA
>JBCAUI010313520.1:0-15388 GCA_038406195.1 Haplosyllis anthogorgicola | reverse complement strand
AGAACTATCCGGGACTAATTCAATTCCCTCATGTTATTCCAATACAAATTGTGAACATGACCCGTTACCATCTACTTGAAATAAAAAGCCACTTCACGACAATATCTAAGAGCTTCTGGCTGGCTTCTTTGTTTACAGTCAACTAGTTTTCAACCAGCTTTTTGCTGGGCCCGTGAACCTTGACTTCTTGGTGGTGTAGCATATGCGAGTGAAGTATCCTCACAGCTGAGGGCTGGGTCAGTGCGCTTATGCTGTCACCAAGCAGCGGTCTGCTATCAGCTCCGCCTAAAGCTTTAGTAGTAAAGATATTTGACCCATTCCGTTTCTGGGGATGACAACTGCAAATTGAGTGAAATAAGTTTTGAAATACACATGTGAACTTACGATACTAATTTTATTGGACAATAAAAATTGATTCTGGGTTAATCCAGATTTATCATTTTAGTTTAGATGTGCAACTACAATTTAAAACAAATTTTACACAATTTAACCTGCCATCCGTAAAAACAGAACAACATAAACATCGCTAATAAACCCGGACCAACCAACCAGGTGCTTCTAGATATTTGCCAGGCATTTCCATAGTATTTATTTTCAATTTACTTTTGTTAACAACTTACAAAATACGAGTTTGAACTTTATTCCGCATAAAATGATACACTTGTACAAATTGCTCAAGGCACTTAATTAAAACAATAAGACACCGGCCACAGTTTCAGCAGTTCTATCCCTTCCTTCTTCTGGACTATTCTAGAAGTGAGCTCTTCCAGCCCCTGCTCTGTATGATTTTAGGCAATTCGGAGAATGAGTTGAATGGTTGTCCCCGCCCACAAAGGCGAATCAGTGCTAATTCGAAATATTGACGACTGAAAGTCGACTCAGTGAGCGCGGAACCGAAAGGAAACCAATGAACACATTAAGGTAGTCAGCAAATTAGACCCAGTAATCCGTTAAAGTGCAATCCTAAACATTTGATCCTGTTATCTGTATGCTGCATTGCATCCCCCGAATGTCACCCGACTGTGACCAAGACCCGCACAACTCAAGCGAAACGACATCTACATTATTGCATCTAGAATGACACTGTCATGTTACTCAATAAAATTAAACAATTTTACATAATAATATTTTAGCCTTGCCTTACATGATAATACAGGGAAAAGCGTGCTAGGAATTAGAATGTCGAATTGACCGGTCTGTTAATTAAAGGACCGTAACCTGATTCTCACACCTAAAGACATGGCACAGGCAGACGTCATCTCTCTTATCTCTACATCGGCCTGGTCTAAAATTTTCGTGTCTATGGACTATGAATAAATTGGGATTTACCCAACATCTTTACTTTTCTTAATGTATTAAAATTCTATACATCCTAATGAAATTTTAATGGGAGAAACTGTTACTTAATAGAATTTGTTATCATTTGTCTCTAAGCTTTATTCTTGAACCAGATTTGTTATTATCCCCTATTTGCTAAACGTTATCTCATTCTACAGTTTATTCTAGGTTTTTCCTAATTCTTTCCCCCGCTTAATAAGCCGATTAAGCAGATTAGGCAATTTGGCAGGGAATTAATACTATTTTCAGTAAAATAACCAACAGTGGTCCATGACTAATTTCAGGTTCAGTACTGAATGTAGTCTTCTCAAGTGACTGTTTTCAGTCATGTACCAAAACTCATCTAAATTTCCTTGCCAAATCTGTCTAATCCGCCAAATCTGGCTAATCTGCCTAATATGCCTAGACCGGCAAAAGAATTAGGAAAAAAACCCCATTGCCTTGGTTGATGTAAATGAGTTTCCATTGCAAAGCCAGCAGCAGATAGTGAAATTACTATTAAAAGTTAACGTCCGAATTTCAATAACTCAGCATGAAATTTTCAATTGACTTTCATGCTGAGTATTGAAATTCGGACGTTAGCTTCTAATAGTTATTTCACGATCTGAGTTTTACAAATCAAATTCAGATCGAGTAAATAAAAAATAGAACAAGACTTTTCCCGAACGATGCGGTCTTCCCAGCTAATAAAAAATACTTAAACCGAATCTACCTACATACTAAAATTTATTTTCAGACATATAAGTTGACCTGCATCGTTACGTTTTAACTGCAATCAAATCTAAATGTAAAATGATCAGTAATCATTGACTAAAATCTGACAAATCTGGAATTTAGTAATCATACCAAAATCTGACATTCAAGAACTTTTCAAAAAACAATACGGACAATTTTCAATATGCAGATTCAATTTATATTGGAATTGGTTTTTATATTGGAATTGGTTTTTAGAGCAAAGTCACTCTAAAAATCTAGATATTTTTGGCTTGCTGTGGGAAATTTCAGCTGGAGAAACAATTATTCGAACTCGGTCCTTGAATTTATTCTATTTGTAAAATGTAACACCCTAAAAGGAGTACACTGTGTCAAATACAATTAAACAGTATTTACAATTTCAGAATTTAAAAAATTGAAAAATTTAATTGCGAACAACCTTGAATAGTTTAAGACATTGTACAACCACAAGGTATATTTTGTAATGACAGTCCCTTGCAACAGCAAGTTCCCTTATACAAAATTCACTGATATTAGTAACTGAGGTTAACTGGGTTGAGTAAAAAAAAATCAAGATGCGTCCAGTCCAGAATGGTGATTTGTATCGTAATTGTTCGGAAACACCTGACGTAGAAATAAATTATTATAAAACATACACTTTTAAGAGTATTGGTTGCTATATTGAACTAGATGTTATTGAGGACAAAACGTTATGAGCACCTTGTTGAACTTTAGATGCCAGCAGGTGACGGTGCCCTGCTGTTCATATAAGTTTCATTTAATAATAAAAAATATTTTCGTTGTGACATCAGAAGAAATAGTTAACGAGTTGATGATCATTTGTATTTTCATCTCGCGAGGAACAAAGTATTTTTTTTTTTTTGCAAAGCTGGTGCATACCTCCAATCCCCTCCTCCGACCCCCCATCCCAAACGGATTGAGGATCTTGGGATGGGAAGTTGAGAAAATAAACATGGAGACCCCACCCAAAGCACTTGAAGTCATGAAAAAAAATTCCAGAAAGTATCCAAAATGGCCGGAAATGCATAATAGGGCCTTGGGGCTAGTTTCTGATGGATGTGGAATACTACCACTCAGCACCAGCTTCAAAGTCTATGACTGCCTTGTGTTCTCTTAAGATTTCGTTCCAAAAATGAAGAAGCACGACAGAAACTTTTCTCCTTGAATTCAGAAAAGAATCAGCAATCTACAAAAGTTTCTCTGGAAGCCTTCAGCACTAAATTATTTTATCTCTGTCTCATATGTTGGTGAGAAAGTACCATGTTTTTCCTGTTGTGATATAGATAAGGTCTTATTTCATGGTAATTTTTTCAAATACCGCTCTTTAGTACAAATCATCACAGTCCAGTTGTTGATTGTCTAGGGTAGGATGTGTCGCCTGATTTGGTAAGAATATATGTTAATAGTTAAGCAGCACCGGGTGCCGCACTGGTAGTTTATGTTACAAGTAACTGAGCAGTATTGCGACGAATTTTGAATCAATTTATTTAATGGGAACGACAAAAAATCCTGTGTGTTATGCCATTTTGACTTCAAAATTTTAACGTTATTTTGAACACATTTGGGAAAATGTGAACCTGGATTACGAGATTATAATTAAATGTTGATAAAGGAGAATTTTTGTGTGTTCTCGACAGAATCATAGCAATGCTGTAATTTCAGTTTTATCATGATTACCAAAAGAACTGTTTATTTTGAGTAAAATGAAGATCTTAGTTAGAAATCCTTGAAGACTACGTATGTTAAGTTATTGTAAATGTCTGGCATTGTAAATTGGTCTTGCAATAGGCTGCATTTTCTTAACTTACGAGTATGGATTCTCTTTCAAGCTTGACGTGGCTGATTTTGGCCGTGTGTGTGAATTTGGCAGAAGGTAAGAAATGTAGTACAATGTGATACCTTTGGTATATTATTTTATTATCTATTAACCCACGCAGATAGTTTAGAACAGAGGTGAAAGTATTTCTTTTTTATCTTTTATTGGAGATATTAAACTTTTTATTCAAAATGTCTGTCTTTATTAGAATGCTACTCGTCTAACTTTCAAATATGTAGGTGAACCGGGAGTGTTTTCCTTTGCCAGCATGTATGATTCCAACATGGTTCTACAGAAGGCTCCACAACGAGCAACTATCAGAGGCTATGCCGAAAAGGTACAGTTTATTGACCCTCATGCCAGAATGGCAATGGGAGTCTATGTATTGGAGGAAATCTAGGTTTGTGTTCTGGGCAGCCATTGCAAAAAGTTGACCAGGACCATACCCCACCCCTCCTAACTAGTTTTTTATATATTTCAAAATGTTGATAACTGACAAATTATTGATTTTCTTTATATCATCAGTAAATACCAATTAATAGTATATTTACTATTACTAGTTACATTGAAAGTAAGATAAATAACTAGATCTAGGTAATGAAATGAGACAGTTTCATGAATTAGGAAAAACCTCTCTTACCTCGCAAGTGTTTATTTACGCTAGATGATGTAGAGCCCCTTGATGCTGAGCAGGTGTGGTTTAAAAAGCAAGAGGATGGCCCCTAGTCCAAAGTTCCATTTTTCAAATGACCAAAAACTGATCCACGGTTCTTAATTGTGTTAATTAGATGAAAAATATTTCCCCATAATCAGTACACGGAATTCGTATCAGCGGTTTAACAATAGCGCATCAAAAGCACAACGTGAAATTCTTTCATTCTCTCCTTTCTTCTCTTCGTTTCCAAAATGATACGATTTCTGTGTACTGGATTTTCGTGAGGCACATGGCTTCAGTAACTTTGGCAGATGGAGCATAACACAGAAATCGTATCAATTGTATACATGAGGTGATACAATGGAGCTCCCGTAAGGTACGGTACCGTGTTAAATTTCTTACACGATTTCTGTGTACTGTCGCCCAGGATCAGTCTTCCCGCGTATGCAACAAAAATACTTTCCCGCAACAAGAATAGACAATTTAACAGCATACGAGTTTTGAATTGCACATTTTAGGTTGACCAAGAAGTGATCCTTCAATTTAATGAACTCGCCTATGAAGTCACAACTACGCTAGGTATTCTTAACTTCAACGAACACTCTCATCAGTCACCATGTCCCAAAAATATAACTATGATTTAAATGAATTGTTCTTTTTGTAATGACCGAACAAATATATACAGTCATTTATTGAAGTATGAGTTTATGAATTGTTCTGTAATATGTTTTGATGTCCAAATATAAATTCATCACTTCGTAGCCCAATGGAACTTCCGCACAAGGCAAAAACATTCCTCAAATTCCTTAATGCTCAACAAAATGTGCTTTCACCATAAATAGTGATATCATAACTTTTAGATGAGCTCGGATATGTATCTTGGACGGTTAGTCTGGAACCAACAGAAGCTGGAGGTCCATATGATATAACCGTGACTCTGGTAGAAGATTCCACTAGCATCACTTTGACCGACGTTATGTTCGGAGATGTCTTCTTTTGTTCTGGTCAAAGTAACATGGCTTGGACTGTCAATGAGGTCAGCTTATTTTAATTCGAAATAAGTTGTTTATCCAAGTTGTTCTTATTAAAACTGATTGGCTCATACTAAAATTTATGCTAATAGTAACAAAATTACAGAATAGCAAAGTAGATTGGAACTTAAAAGTAGAAAAAAATAGACGTGTAAATATGAAGGAACCAGAGGATGAAATTCCTATTATTTTGGAGCAAAGCAAATCAAAAGGACAAAGTGGAATTCTTTTGTCCTCTCTTTGGTTCTGTGTATTTCCAAATTGATAGGAATCTGATACAGTAAAGTTTCAATTAACGAAAATTTGAAATAATTTAGGTTGATGATCCAGAAGACGATATAGATGATAGTGTGAACTATCCAGATATTCGGTTTATTCGTAGCGCATTGATCTATGATAACGAGCCTTATCCAGATGCGGTTCTCACCGAGAGTTGGCTTGTTCCAGATGGAGGTAAGAACACAAAAGACTTTGAATCTGTCATCTTTAAACAAATGATCAAAAGAATTATAAAATTTGTAATAAACATTTCTGCAAATATTCAATTTTAGTACTTTCTTTCGTCGTTACTTCAATAAAACAGCACAAATAATTGAAACCAAAATTATGCTACCATCTCATGCTACATTATCTTTATGTCAAATTAATCGAACAAAGCAACACTGAATTTGTCCGAGTGAATGTGTGAATTAGCACTTCACTAGTTTCAGCACATGGTGTCTGTGAATTCTATAAAGTCTATGTTTCTAATTAATTCAACGTTACGACAGTTAAGCAAAGTGAAATTCAATAGTTTTGGTTTACATTATTAACATCATCAACTTGAATAACTGAAATGTCTCAGTTTAAGACTACACTGGCGTAACGCATTGTTTGTATTGGTTTGAAATGGAAACGATGACATTTAAAAGCTTTGAAACAGATATAGCACAGCATTTTTCAATGACATTCATTTAGAAATAGAAGTAAGGTTTTATGGCATTAAATTACAATCATTTATATTTAATACTGTTTAGAAAACATACGGGACTTCTCAGCCGTTTGCTGGTTCTTTGGTAAAAAGATGTACGAGAGTCTGAATTATCCCATTGGTCTCATAGAATCTGCATTCGGTGGGACCAGAATTGAAGCTTGGAGTTCACCAGAGGCGTTGGAAGCATGTTTTGCGGATGGCCCACCTCCGTAAGTTCTAAATCAGTTCTGTTAAATGTATGTATGTATGTATGTATGTATGTATGTATGTATGTATGTATGTATGTATGTATGTATGTATGTATGTATGTATGTTTGTATGTATTGAGATTTATTGGGGTCTCCTGTAGCATCAGCTATTCATGTAACGTCAGAATGGGCGAAGAAATTGACTGAAATTTGCAGCAATAAACTTTTGGGCTGCGTTTGCTGAAACAAAAACACGCACTGTTCACAGAGAATGGGATGTAGGTCACCACTTCTAGTACAATTGGCAGTGGAGGAATTAGAAACTTTTTCTATTAACTCAACTGGCCAATTATCTCCGTCGGTTCTCCCAGTCCTATTCACCAAGGTTTTATGATAGAGCCTATTGGTCAGTTTGCAAGGCACAGCTAATAGGAACGTCTTGTAATGTAATTTCACGGCCTAAAAGGAAGGAACAATCATGTTATTTGTTATTTGTTTGTTTTAATTCCCTTTTCAGTGGTGTTGGTCCTAACAACGCCAGTGCTCTTTGGAATGTTATGGTGTATCCATTCCTGACCTACAATGTGTATGGTGCGATCTGGTATCAGGTACGGATACATTTTGTCGAAAATAGCATAATGTAAACTTGGGATGCTTTTCAATAGGATTGTTTAAATTACCAAAAGTACAAGTAAATTCATAGTTTGCAGGGAGAATCAAATGCAAATAATGCGCCAGATTACAGTTGTGCAATATCCGCTTTGGTGTCTGATTGGAGGCAAAGGTGGAATTCTGCTACAGGAGGCAACACAGATGCCCAGTTTCCATTTGGCCAAGTTCAGGTAATAGATTTCGCACCTCATTTTATAAGTAATAGGGTAAACTCTGGAATTATTCATGAACTTCGTGAACTATATAATCTCATGCACTATTCTTGTTCAAGTGGCAGCTGCATTGTTAATAGAGGTTTCTCCAAATTACATGTCCACCTAATAGACCTAAATAAGTAGGAACTAGTCTAGACCCAATACAATTTTTTAGGTATGTCTACCATTTATGGTATTTTGGTGACACAGATAGCTGAATACGCCCAATGTATTGATTAAATGCACTAAATTCATAATGTTACTCTAAGGTTTCATGTAAAATCAACACAATAAACAACAGGCTGGCAGCACTGTGAAAACTGAACAAACCTACCACCTACAAAGTTATTGTCTGAAGCATGAAGGGGCTGTAAGGTCAGTCATTGTTCAGTGCAATTACAGCATGCAGTCATGAGCATGGGCAAATTATATTACAATGATTGCATTTCAAATGTGCATTTCAAATGTAAATTGGCCACAGTGCTGGTCATTCTCACACTCTAAGCAAAAATAGTTTCATATTCAATTTAATATATGTAATCTTATGGACTATTTTCTACTATTTCCTCAGTCTCATATCAGAGTGACATATTCTATTTTCATTGCAGGATTTTTTATTGATGATTTTGTCAAATTTCACTTTTTGATTCAATATATTTCAGGGTCATCTCTAGTTACTATGAATGTTGTCACATCCTGTCTATGTCATTTAGAAGTCCTCCATATTCAATTATAAAGTTGTTTTTGCATATTTATGTGTGCCGAATCTTATGTAAATAATGTTAGATGAAAGATTAGTTACAGAATTTGAAAATGACAACCACAGTACAGTATTGTTGACATTCTAATTTTAAATTTTCCACAATGCTTACACCCTTGACAGAGTGACCTTAATATTTCAGGTAATATTATGTATTAAAATATGCAAATATGCAAAAGCAACTTTATAACTGAATATGAAAGGCTTCTAAATGACATAGACAGGATGTGACATCAGGCATAGTGACTAGAGATGACCCTCAAACATATGAAATCAAAAATTGAAATTTGACAAAATCATCAATAAAAAATCCTGCAACAAAAGTAGAATATGTCACTCTGATATGAGAGTGAGGAAATAATAGAAATAACCTGTGAGATTACATATATAAAATTCAATATGAAACCCTTTTTGCTCAGAGTGTGTGGATGACCAGCACTGTGGCCAATTTATATCTGAAATGCCATCAATGGAATGTAATTTGGCCATGGTCACTGACACATGCTGTGATTGCACTGGGCAGTGACACTCCCATGCTCATGCTGATTGACCTTTACACTTGAGTTCAACAAATGTTTTTATTTACATTGAATAAAATTGCACTTCCTAATCTCCGGGCCACTGAATTGGTCGAATTGCTCTGGATTTAGTTAAGTGTTGTACACTGAATTAAGTTTATTTAACCCAAATCAGAACACGTACTGATAAAAGGCAATACCAATTCTTGGTGAGTATACAATTTATGGGTCACAACCAAAAATGGTACTCATTCGAAGTTTGGACCGAAAAATACTGAGTGCAATTGTAAAACGGTGGGATGGACCTATCTGTGTTTTACATTAATTAATCTGTCTCAGAAACAAGGCAAATTAGGGGAAATAGGTGAATAAGGATCAGGAAGAGCATTTTGTTATCAAGCGCCATTGCATAGCAAAATTATCCTGAACTGCAATACTCAAGTACAAAAGCTCCACATTTTTCAGCAGCACTTGTCGGGCAATAAATACGATGTACGCTTCGTTCCCTCCTCTTTCCATTTCTCAAAATAAAAAACCAACGCAGTTGTCACGTCAATGATGACAACTACAATATTGGACCTGCTGTTTGCATGACAATACTTGATCAATCAAGTTTTAGGGGTGACAGCTTAAAATGTAATCCATTCATGTAAAGACGTAAATTTGTGGATGTCATTTTTAAACTTCCAAAGTATATACAAGGAGATCAACTACATTTTGTTTTAGCTGAGACATTCCTAATATTTCCAACCTGTTTCAGTTAGCACCATGGCAGGACCCAGACATAGTCGACCTTGATTCTGGATTTCCAGATATTCGTTGGGAACAAACATTTGAAATAGGATACACACCAAATCAAGGTCTCCAGAATGTCTACACAGCGGTTGCCATGGACTTACCCGATTTTGAAGGAGACCCGTAAGTTTTCAACATGGAAGTATCCAGCAAGTCAATACACAATTTTACCCTTTTGTACACAATTAACACAATGTTTGCCTGATGAACTTGCGTTTTACTAAGAAATGTTGAATTTCCAACATGTTGAAGACCCAAATGAATAGCTACTACTCCACGGAATGAAATTCCTGTCAGTTGTGGAACAATAGAAAATCATAGCATGAACATTTTTTGTTCTCTTTTTTATGTACAGTTCCAAATTAATAGGAATTTCAGGAGCTGTGGACAGTTCTGTAAATTTTCAGTTCATGTTCCACCAATTACCCAAGATTTACATATTACCACTTCGAATACTTATTTACCCTTAACAGTATACATCCACGATACAAGCGTCAAGTTGCGGACAGACTTTGGGTTGGAGCTTTACAATTAGGTTACAACATTACAACTGAAGGAAGATTCCAGGGACCCTTTCCCTCCAACTTTATTCTGGCAGGAAACAGACGAATGGAAATTGATTACGACAACTTTCAAGTAGAACTTGAATTCCGTGACTTGGAAGCCACAGCATTCGAAGTAAGTGTCAATTGCTATATTTCAATGAGGAACTTACAATTAAAACACTGTAAGTGCTTGTTCCTTTGATTTATTGCTGATGAAACAGTTAGTGGCGTAGTGGCATGATTTTTAATAGAAAATTTTTATTAAAAATAAATAATAAGATAAAAAATTCCAAATATTATAGATGTGCTGCAGTCTTGCTGCAGAATGTACAAACTCGACCAATTGGTTTGAGGCTTCAATCCTGTTTTTCGGACCTGCTGAAGTTGTTCTCCAATCTCCTTGCCCAACTAACGAAGAAGCGGCCGCTATTAGGTACATTAAATCTTCTCCTATTTTCCATTAGAAAAAGAACAACGAACAGTATAAATCACACCCATTTATGGGAATTCTATGATTCATAATTTTTATCAGGTACGCATGGAGAGAGAGTCCGTGCCCTAATGGTATAGAGAAC
This sequence comes from Haplosyllis anthogorgicola, assembly GCA_038406195.1. Classification (NCBI taxonomy): domain Eukaryota; kingdom Metazoa; phylum Annelida; class Polychaeta; order Phyllodocida; family Syllidae; genus Haplosyllis; species Haplosyllis anthogorgicola. The sequence goes on along the minus strand of JBCAUI010313520.1, from coordinate 4,593 downwards.
TGTGCGATCTACAGCTCCAACAGCACAACCGACACGCTGGCTCTACCAGCTCCACCGTTCATCTTTGATAACTCTGTCTGGAACTACGTAGATTAAATCAAGTTCAATAAATTTAGGCAGTACACAAAATTATTTTGTAATTGTTGATTACCCAATATTAATGTGGGAACACCTCAAAATAGTAAAGGTGTACAGTATGGAGTGAACATGCATCCACTTTTTCAACCAACAAGGGTTTACAAGCAGACCTTAACGGCTGTACACAGAACACAGTACACAGAAATCATATCATTTTGGAAACGAAGAGAACAAAGGAGAGAACGAAAGAATTTCATGCTGTGCTTTTGATACGCTATTGTTAAACTTCTGATACGAATTCCGTGTACTGTAAACGCATTTCATTTCTGTACGAGTGCACATCATTAGGCTCTCTTAATTTAAAGCTTCCTAATGTAACCTTATGAGAATTACGTGCTATGACAAGAATAACGTACATTTACTGAAATTGTTTCTTGTAACATTTTCTTGTGAAAGCTTCGTATTTCTAACTCAGTGTTGTAAATAGTTTAGGCAGCTTGTAAATTTCAGTATCTGTTGGGCTCTCTAGCTCTGCGTGAATTTTTCTTGACCTCCGTTATTTTTCAACTGAATAGGAAAAGCTTGTGACGTTGGTGTGAGGCGTCAAATCACGTCAAAAATAATGCACAATGATTCTAAATGCGTGTAATCAAGGCAATCAAGTGGGTTTTTTTTATCACAACTCACATTAGTTACTTCAGGCCAACACTAACCTACCATCTGGAGATCTAATCAAACTCACCACGTAAAATAACTGGTATTGACAACTCTTGCCTATCCTCAATAAATTTATTCTGATCAATTCTAAGCCATTGCTCATCTTCAAAGTTATTGCACTGAACCTGACCATGTCCAGTAAACAAAGTTCTTAAGGACTGATAGAAAGCGTGTTTTCATCAACGTATGTCCCACTGACAGAAACACACAATTTTAGCGACGGAGAGAGAGAGCTCATTGGCTTACCTGCACAAGCGCTGATACAGTGCACAAATGCACTGACCTGAATCTCAACCCTTGGCTCAAATGAAAGCGTTCAACCATGAGAAAAAGCCAATCATCCCTATTGCTATGTTGAAGATTTCACTGTTTAAAGTTTACAAGACAAAATTTTACCAGCAATTCCTCTTAAAGATGAAAGAAACTTTTTTCATATCCCTGAATGAAACAGACAAACAGCAGGCTCAGTATTGGTCACAAGATATTTATTGGGGATGGCCATCTTTGATTTTGTACATGTCATATTTTTGACACCAGTTCAGCTGAGTGCATTGACACAATATGGATTGTAATTAGTCACAATGGAAATGTCACATTCACAATAGGTCTGAATGCTTTCACTGTGTGACCAGCCAGCTGGAGCCTGTGTTCCTATAAAAGGCAAACTGTGCAAACAAATTTATTCATTTCTTCCCCATTCACTGCACAGAGAAGATCCAGCCTTTTTCCACTAGTCCAGCCTAGTATGCCCATGTGTAGGTGTGATTTCTTCAGTGGCTAATGTCCAAATGACCAAGCAGTTTCAAATTGTGTGAATATATCTATTCTTTTATCTTTAATAAAAGGGTTTACAAAAGAACTCTTCTCAATTAATTTACTTTTATGTAGGAGTCTTTTATTCTAACAGGGCAATTCTTTTTTAAGGATATCGTGTTAACTGTGCATTCTTTTGAAAGTGTGCATTTTTTTACACAATAGCAATGTCACTGATGCATGTGACATACATGAGAGCAAGCAATTGTTCCTTACAAAAGGACAGTTTCCACAGTCGATCAGACAGTTCAATTGAGGGTATAAATTTAGTCAGAGAAATCACTCGTGCATGATTTTTCTGAAAAACCAGCAGTCGTGTTTTCTCCCTGACAGGACTTTTTCGTACTGGGGACCTGTATTTTTGTCAATTTTTACAGAAACCCTTACAATCCGGTTGTTTATTGTCCAGAGAACAGTATGTGTCGCCCAATTAGATAAGTGGAAAATATGATTAAAACTGTATCAATTAAATGAATAATTAATTGGTCATTATCTTCTATGTCGCCAATCAACTCATTTATAGTTACACATTAACTATAGTTGCCAGAACAAGCAACTGAGCGGGTCACGTGACGTCACACACACACACACATACACACACACACACACACATATATACACATTAAACTATTCTATGTTATCTAAGGACTTTTTGACCCTCATGTTTCGCAATGAGGGTCTATGTATTAGACGAAATCTACATTTGTGTTCTCTGCCACCATTGCAAAAAGTTGACCAAGACCCCGCCCCCTCCACCCGGAATGGGGAAAATGCAAAACTGGCCATTTCACACAATTCTAGAAAAAGGTCGGGGGAAGCATGAGGGTCAGTGCTCCATACCTGGACACCTTGCTTCTCCTAAGCTTGACTTGGCTAATTATGACCCTGTGTGGGAATATGGCGGAAGGTAAATAGGCAACTTATTTTGTCAGAAAACCTGGAAAATAGGCTTTTACCATATACATTTCTATATTATTCTGGGGGGAGGGAGGGAGTGTTAGATTTTTTGTGGATCTTCTCATGTTGTAACATTCATATGTCCCACCACGATATGATACCTGAGTAGGGAACAAAGTCATTACACAGAAATCGTATCAGTTGTGTACTTGAGATTATTTTTGGGAGCTCCCACAAGGTACCACGTTAAACTTCCGATACGATTTCTGTGTATAACGAGAGTTAATGATTAATATTACGTGGTGGTGTACTGAACTGCATTAGTTAAGTACAGGAATTTTCTACCGCCTTGCAATTCTGGCAGCTCCAGACGGCCAATAAATAGGATACTTCGTTCCCTTCTGATAGATACTAAACTTTAAAAAATGTAGAATATAATTTCCCATTTACTAACACTGACAGATATCCCAGTACGCAGTTCGGTATGTTACCCCTTGTCATGAAAATGTTCATTTTTTTGACGGAGGCAGTAGAATATCAACAATGCAGTAGAAGCTGCCATATTCCCAGCCATTAATTTTGGTTTTCATTATTGCTTATTTTGTTCGAAATTGAACGTGAAATAATAGTTTTACTGGTCTACTGAATAGATGATATTACACTGGATTGTAATCTTCTTATCTTTGCAATTAATGTGAAGCAAATGCAAAATTACTTTTTTGTCACATATCGACTGTTAATGAACTATTCGTCTGATGTCAAATTCATCATAGGTGAACCTGGAGTGTTTTCCTTTGCCAACTTCCAACATGGTTCTACAGAAGGCTGATAGAGGTTTTTCCAAATTGGTTTTAATGCCCGGAATTAAGCCTAATTAGGCCTAATTCAACAGACATAGTAATTGTTGAAATGCACTGTTGTTTAATTGCAATTAAAATTCTGTTGTCAATTTCAGTATTATTATTATAGTTAGGAACATACTGCTTTAAGTCTTCACCATTATTTGCCATTTTGGTTAAAAAACCCCAGAAAACAAAAATAGCCTAATTAGCCTAATTCCATAAAACCAATTTGGAAAAACCTAGATTGACTCTCAGAGGCAATAGAGAACACCCAGTGTATTTCTTTTTGAAGGAGCGCGGTCCCAATATCTGTCGCAAATCGAGAATCCCCATTGATCTTCTGGTGCGAAATCCCCATAGAGTGATAAATATATTGGGTGTTTTGTAACGGATTTAGCAGGTAACTGTGCAACATTCGTGAAAACGCGTCGGCCTGCTTCGTGCAAATTTACATACTGTACATACAATATTAAAACCTAATTCGATTTTTTGGATATCTAGAAATCTGCTAAAATCATAGATAACTCAACTTCATATTTTGTCGCGGGGTTGGTAATATTTATATGCGATTCTCACGAACCACGTCAACACATACCGTGATTCCAAATAGCCAAAATGCCTTAATATTTAATTTATATTTCATGCCTAAACAATGTAATATGTAAGAAAAAACCCAAGTGACTAAAATAAACTGTGTATCACATTATTTTTCCTTAAAATAGTTTAGAATTTTCATAAAAAACATGCAAGTGGGACAGACTTTTTGTGACATGTTTTAACATGCATTGTTTAAGTCATATAAATCTAAATAAATATATAATTTGTCAACTCAATTTGGATCTAATTTCAAAATATAAAGAATAATCTCTCTTGTTTTGTATCTTTTTTCTTCATAGGACAGCTATTTTCTGAGCATTTAGTGTTCAAACTTGGCCAATTTTTTCTTAAAAAGTCCGTCCCACTTGGTTCAAAAGTCCCAGTTGACTGATGTCACATCCTCTCCTGTTTAAGCCAATGAGAACTTGCCACATCATTCAGACCCCAAATTTTAATGGTGGATAGTGCGTTCATGATATTTTTCTTCAAAGCAATTAAAGTGTATTTTGTCAATTCATCATCATCATTACTAAGTAAGTATGGTCATAAATTATTCCTAAACTATTCAAGAACAACCTTATCTATCAACTGTGCTGTAAAATCATTTGTTTCTATGAAAATTTTAACGTTAAAAGTTGTGCGTATTTTG
>JBCAUI010313409.1:0-15388 GCA_038406195.1 Haplosyllis anthogorgicola | reverse complement strand
AATATAAAATATTCAAATTGTGTAATATTATTTGACATTCTATTTACAGGTTTGCAGGGCATCGCAGAAGTGGGACAGACAGCTCGACTCAGATGAGAAGAATAGCTACAGCTTTGTAGGAGACACCGAGTCTGATGACGAGATTGATGTCAATGTATGCTTCAAGTGCGATGTCAAGTTCACGACGGGGGAGCAGGAGGTGTATGGTTGTGACCACTGCCCACGATGGTACCACAGACGTTGCCTGCCAGATGCTGTACTAAGGATGGCAGCAGATGAAGGAATAAGCATAGAAGAGATGGACATCGACTGCGACTATTGCAGCTATTAAACATTTGTCATTGCACATTCATAATTGCAAACACTTAATTTTTATGCAATAACAAGTAGCAATTAAGAGTAATTAACAGCAATTAATAATAAATAATAATTAATAATAATTAGTTATCAGTAATTAAATTGCAATGTCAAGTAGTAAGTAAATCATTCCAAGTGTTCTTACTCAAAAATTCAATGTTTTAATGCTTATTCCTAGTAGTTTCAGTACAAATTGCAATGTCAAGTAGTAAGTAAATCATTCCAAGTGTTCTTACTCAAAAATTCAATGTTTTAATGCTTATTCCTAGTAGTTTCAGTACAAATCTATGGAATGGAATCAAAATGGCCGCTATGGAATCAAAATGGCTGCTATGACGCCCCCCTCACATCGGGGGGGCGTCACAAACACTATTAATTAAATTAGAATGGATTAGTACCAGTCTAAAGTTGATCCAACATGGCCGCCATGAAGAAGAAGCTGGTATTTTTCAAGTTACAAATGATCAAAATAGTGTCCCAAATTTGGCTCTCGTGTCCCAAATTACCCTCCACAGATGTATATATATATAGGCTCTCTGCTCAGTTAATACTAAAGGAAATGATCCAGGAATCGGGTAAATATGAACTTATTTCATGTCGAACATGCTGCCAAAGAACCAGTGCAAAACTCTTATTATTTTTGGAAATATCGGAAAAATAAGTTAAAGTGTCCCAAATTACCCTCCGTTCCTCTATATCGAACTTTATCTCATCGAAGTGAAAGAATTACCAGGGTTTTTTTTGTTGTTTGGAAAATATCAAACAGTACAAAGATAATTAATTCCAATGATACAGATGCGGTGGTTATGGTAAATAAACAAGACTTTGTGCTTAAAAGAATGCACATGCACTAAGCAATAGTGAATATCACTACCAGTGCGTTTTCATAAACCGTAACGCACTGTCCTTGATGCGTTGACCCTTTACGGTGTAGCCTTTGAGCCCAAAGCTAAAGAAGTGGCGTTGGGCTGTAACTGCATGCACGTTAAGGATTATGAAAATGCACAATACGACTCGAACGTCACAAAACAAAAATACTTCAGATCCATCAAAACTTTCAACAATGCAATTCATAGTGGCGGATCCAGGATTTTGAGGGGGAAAGTAAACCTCACTTGGGGCGCAACCCTGTTTTATGTAAAAATCTAAAAAAAATTACATGAAAATGAAAAGCCTATGTGCCCAACCTAGGTCCGCCAGTGAATTCATGAACGTAACATTCAATTTACGGCTTAACATTTGTTCACAGTCGGTTGCTACAAAACGTTTGAGACTGTAGCATGAACCCTTGAATACATTTTATAATACTGTTCGTATACAATACATTACATGGTTACGTTTACTACACAAACAGTTTAAGGTAGTTTAACTTCATTTTATCAAATTTCCATTTGTATATTACCGTTCCTTTCCTTATCTGTTTAGATCTATTCCATTATTTCGAATGTATTTAAATAAAGCACAACATGGTACCAAAACTGTTCAACTGACCTGTACCCGTAAGTTTACTAACGTTGTGTAAACTTTGTTCAAAACAGAGAACATGTTCTATGCGTGTCTCATAATACGGGTATGCTGACATTTTGCATTCAATACTTTTCAATTATGCAGCTGTTTGGGGTTTTGTTTTGTATTTTTTCTACTTTTTAACTATTTTTTCTATTAACTCAGTATGATTTGTGAAAAAACAATACTGCAACTAATAATACATGTAATATGAACACTTAAGTCTTTCTTCTTCAAACCTCGACCTTAATGTCCTTGTTTCCAACAAAAATGTTGGTCAAAAAGACGAACACAAGTTTAGAATTTTCGAGGTGAAACTACAAAGTGCGGCCGACGTAAATTAGTGATTGACGGACAAAACTGAAATATGGTCAGTTATTTTGTTGGACACTTCATTAAGACCAATGTCCATCACATCATCTACCACTTTCCCAGTACAGTCGCCAGCAGCGCCATCCTGACGTACATGCCGCACTCTGCCTGTCTGAAGTATGCGGCACGTGGATCACTGTCAAACGTCGGGCTGAAAACAGAAACGGATCATATACATTAACAACATGAAGATAGACGCAACGCAGCTTTGGTACCTGCAAGAATACTTTGCCAATCAGACGTGCAGGCCAAGATTCAAATCCAACAAAAGGGAACAATAAAATATTTATTTAACTCTCGTATTTTATTTATTTATTTAACTCTCGTAACATTTTCACAAATTTCGTGCTTTCTCACACCTGTTGCAGGTAAAGCTTGCTCTTTTAACATTTCTCACTTCTGGTGACCGCTGTACGTAATTGATTGTGCTTTGAAACCAAGGCAGACCCACGCCCATTTCTGAAAAGCACAGGTGCTAGCGACCCCGCAAACAGCCATCGGTTTACTAATACAAAAAATTCTCACCTGATTTCATCCACTCTTGGCAATGGATGCATCACGATCATCTTCTTCTTGGCCCTGGTCATCAGGTGCGGGGTAACGACGTAGTGACCGCACGCACCCTTATACTCACTCTCACTGCTGAAGCGCTCCCTCTGGATGCGTGTCATGTACAACACGTCTGTGTCTGGAAGTACTTCCTCCAAGCTGTTGTAGTCAGTCTACAGGACAATTTGAATATTATTTGCAAGATTTGATGAAAATTACATCTAAAATAAGGCACTTACAGTAAAAGAAGCGCCAAGTTGAAAATTATATTTGTACAGTAGAACCTTCTGTGAACGACACTTTGGGGAAGGAAAAGTTCAGTGTCGCTTAAGACAGATTCTAAACCTTGCTGGAAAGTGCAGGATAAACTAGCTCCGACCTCATGATCCTGCCCCTGACTTAAACAGTGATTGTGCCTGCAGTACTATCAATGATGTACTGCTAACATGGGGTACAATAATTGTACTGGTACAAATTCACTGTCCAGAGTCCAATGCCTTCTTATTTCCAATGTATTTGTTCTCATAGTGCAAATGAAATTTTTACCTGTGTAATACCCTTCGACGCTACGAACTCTCTGATATCCTCTGGCATACCCAGGTTTTCAGGTGCAACATATCTGATGTTGCACTTGTACAATGTAAGCAGGCGCACGAGAGAGTGTACGGTTCTGCCATGTTTCAAGTCTCCAACCATAGTTATCTATAAAGAATTGAAATTTATAGACTTTTCTATTCACAATTTTGCAGATTTCTCACATAAAACTTTGGAAATGATGACCCTTAGATTTTAAGTGAAATGTTTCAAAGTTCATGGCTTTTGCACAGCTATTCATGCTTCAAGTTTTTTATTTCAAGAACGTACGAATTGAAAATTTCAGTTTTATCTCAATTTATTTCCGAAATTTAAGTAGTTTGTTAATTCTCCCCACAATGTAAGTGTGTGAGGCTACAATGTCCCTCAATTTTTGTAAAGTAGCAGCAACACTGATGGTCTTAGATCTGTGATTACAATTTTTACCATAAATTACTGTTAAAAAAGAAACTTAGTAATTGCATTGACCTTCAAATTGGTGAAATTTAGGGCACGCAAATTTACAACCGGACATCAACATCATATAACTCCAAAGTCCGAACTTGTGTACTGACACACGTATCGTCCGATTGCGTACTTAAAACATACTTGAACGTACACAAAGTGAACCGAATCACTTTTCCGTATCATTTTCAAGTAGCCACAAAGATAACTTGATGAGCAAAAACAAGATCAAGGTGCAATGACTGCTTAAACCGCGGGACTGGTGACAATATAAGTTCCAGTGTCCAAGCTTCACGATTAGTGTACATGTAGCTTCCTTTTATTCTGATTGAACTTTGATCTAAACATCCGATGTTTCTATTGCTGCCCGTAAATCCATCATCGTTATATCTTTCATGCTGATATTTTGATCATCAATATATTTAATCGTCCCAAACATCGAGTCAAGGGCTTCAGTACCGCGGATGCAATATTTACGTTAAACTTACTGTCACACTGTAATCTACTTACGTTGTTCACTTGTTTGCTATTGTTTTCCAACGCTTATGCATACACGCCGTTATTTTGGAAAAAAAAACGGAGTCAGTGACAAATTATCTTGAATTATAGTGCTTGACGGGGCACCTTGAGTGGGCCCTTGGCACGCCATGGAAGAAAGTCTTCTATCATGCCTCTTCAGTATGAAAACAAACGAACCTTTTGTTCGAACGAAAGACCCTGTTTGAAATTCTATTGTTTTACTGCACAAGTTTGATGTACTTACAGTCAGACCGTTAACAGTTCCTATTTCCTCTCGAATAGTGAACACATCAAGTAGTGCCTGTGTCGGGTGCTCGCCAACTCCATCACCTGCATTCAGCACCGGCTTGTTGCAGTGTTTCGCTGCCAACTGTAATGAAATACACGTACATTTGAATTCACACAGTGCACTCCTTATAACTGACATGCAAGTCATGAAAATAGATCTTTGTCATGGAATTTAATTTATCACAAATTTCACTTTTATTTCATGAAATAATAAAAGACTGTATTTAATTTCCAGCTAAAACAGGATTCACATCACTGTGATAGACATGCTTCAATCATGATGTTCATTGCGTATTAAAATACTATTCAGGATTTACTTACGGCAACTGCACCAGGCTGTGGGTGTCTAATCACAACTACATCTGTGTATGAGCCCATCATCTGAACCGTATCTGAAATTTATATGATGATCAAGACCTTTTTCAGGTGTATTCGTTTTTCTCACTGACTATCACATGTTCTAACTGTCGATAACTACGTTCACCATTAGAGTTTTCTAAGTACTTATTATGCACACCAATTTACTAAGTTGGATAAATCAAGATGATGCCAAAATTTACCTTTAATTCTAAGATCTATCTCAATTTTACATGGATTACACGGTGACAATACCGAAATAAGATTACAATATTTACCTTGCAGCGTCTCTCCTTTCTTGGCTGATGATGTAGCTTCGTTGAAGTGTATAACAGTTCCGCCAAGTCTCTGCATCGCAGCGGTGAATGAGAAACATGTGCGAGTGCTGACCTCAAAGAACAACGACGCCATCACTTTACCCTAAAAAAGAGAAGCAATAACTTACTTCTTAAGTCAATTTTTATCTTACTCTGAATCATTGGCGACATTTAGATGTAATATGCCTACAGACGTGTTTATAAATGTATGCTTTACCAATGTTTTTCATAACAGGACATTAGATTTTGCTCACATGCACATTCCACCAATTGAGCTTTCAATGCCGCTTTTTATTATCAATGTATTAAGACATTTGCTTTTACATAGTTTCTTAACCCTTGCTACAATGAACTTCACGCGACATATAACTGTATGCAATTACACACTAATGAAAAATCTAGTCGCTTCAACTCACCTTGAGGATGTAATCGAGTGGTCTTTCCTTCTGGACAGCAATTCTGAAGCTGTGTGCCAGGTTAAACAACTGGTGAAGCTGTGGAAGGTTTAAAAAAAATTATGTGAGGTTACATTTTCTTATAATCTAATACTTAACTGTTTCAGAATTTAGAGGGATAGGTTATGGTTTCAATACACTGGATAGAAAGGTCGATAAAATAACCCAGAACCGGTTGACAATACAAACTGTACCAACAATTTACTGCCATCATTTTCATTAAATTTGGGCACCAACCCCATAAAGTAGAACACAGTCCCATCGCTGGGATCAACCTGCAATTTTCTAGGGTCACTGTCACTACAACATACAAACCTGTTCTCTGTTGAAGTTATCCACAGAAAGTACATGTTGTCCTGTGAGCCCTGGCAGGACATGAGGGAGTCCTGTGGGTTGGGTAGCGTACGTGTGAATGGGTTGTGGTGGAGTGGTACTCAGATCCATTGGCAATGCTTTACGAGCTGTGCTGTCACCTCCAGCCATATCGCGGGTGAACTGTGCATCTACAAAATACGTATACCATTACAAGGTTATCTTTCCGCGTAAAAATATCTCTTCTGCAGTAAATGCCATGCTTCTTCAGGATAAAGATTAACAAAAAGTATCCACAGTAACAAAATAAAATATGCTGTTAAAGATGGGATTTCGGTATTTGGTCGGTATTTAAGAACCTGCTTGTAATTTAGTTACCAAACTAGGAAAATACCAGCAATTCTTTACGAAAGAGCTCACTGATCACAATTGTTACTACAGACATACATTCACTGACAATACGTTAGTTTTTCATACATGCGCCACATTCCACCAATTGAGCCTTCAGTACCTTTTCTTATTATCAGTGTATTAGTAATCCTACTAAGTTTCTTTTAGCTATGAAAAGTACGAACAGTTGCCTTGTTTGGGATTATTTTAAAGGATGTGCAGTAGAGGTTCAGGGCCAGTCATAAATTCATGCTTGTGCGCCTTATTGGGCAGTTCACTTTTTTTCCCAATCATGTTGTTGGCCAATATCATGCAATTTTTATGACAAGAAGTTTCCAAAAGGCTGCCACATGTATTCAAAGCGTGATTATCTACTGAATATCTCGTTTGAATTTTGCAGAACGTTTGACACTAACAACCGAAAGCAATTATCTTTGCGAACAGGAAATAAAGCCCATTAAAGCAGTAGAGTTTCCTTTAGAACTTATCGGTGCACCAAGCCCCTGTGAAAAGTTTTTATACCATCCAGTTTAGGTATGTTCTCCTTTATATCGAATGTGGCTCGTGGAATCCAAGATTCATGTAAACCTATCAAATACATTCCACACAATTCAAATCAAAAACATTCATACATGTATTACAATCACTAACATGTCACTAAACAGTTTATATTAAAACTGATTCATTTTCAAACTACAACGTTCTAACATTAGACAAACCATACAAATGTAACAAATCATTACAGGAAACCCTATTTTAGCAATTTACTCTTCATAAAAGCAATAGCAATAAAACATTATGTTGCCAAATATTACTACCTTATTTGGTGGCTACCAACTTACAAAATACAACAGCCAAGAATAAGGTAGCAATATGCCGAAAGCGCCATTATATTTCTTTCATATGGTCAAGTAGAAAGACCATTCCGAATAGAATATTTCACTTTATGTCCACAGGCTACAGGTCTTTCACTTTCACATTGACACAAAACAGCATGATACACTTTACCTGGGTTGGAGTCCACTCCCGGTGGACTACCTGGTTCTACTTTTACATAAGGTGTGCAGCAAGAAACAAAGGAAAATTCGCACATAGTGCAAAAAATTAGCCAGAGAAATTAATGTATCAAGGTTGTATTTCTTAACCAAGCAAGGCTACAAATTAACAGTAGCGTGCAAAATTAAATTAAGAGGGTGAAATCCCCATAACTGATACCTTGTCCTGATTCTGTGAGAAGCACAGTGGTAAAATATTTTTAATAAAGAAAAAAAGTTGCATTGTTACATCTACTCATCCTAAGAAATATGTGTAAGTTTCAACGCACAAAGGGGGAGAATGAATGAGATGAACTGTATTTACCTTGCATTGTTTGCTGGAAGGGAGACGCTGCATCTGCACCAACAAGGCGAGTTACTTTTGGTGGCAAGGTAAACTTTGTCGCTTCAGTACCAACTACAAAGGGGATAGTTTAGTATAGTAATTTCATATGCTTAAATTGACACTAAAATTGTCAATGTAAATAACATTTATTCTGATTCATAGTCTCGATGATCTACGTAAAAGACATGAGACCATGTGGTTGTAGAAACTGATGATTAGATATTGTACAGTATTCTTAATATTGCAGAGTATTTTCCACTAATTCTTATACTTAATATTTCTTAAACTTGAACCAATCAGTACCCATACCTGGTTTTCTTGGACTTGACGGTCCAGACGACAGTACGGATACTGCTGGTGACATCTTTGCTGGAATGTTGATGGCGAGCTGAGGTTGCTTAGCAGCCAGAGCTTCGCTGTCAAGTGATAGTGGCAACGTTTTGATGTCCTTTCCAAATCCGGGAGCAGCTAGTACCTGTGTCAATATTAAAACAGTGACAATAAGTCACGGCAAGTATGTTACAGTTAATATTTGTGTGAATATGGCTTTCCAAAAGAACCCATCAATCTTTTTGCCATTTCTCAAAGATGACTGTCTACATAATAGGTTGCAAATGTCATATTTTGCCTTGATCGGATGAACTTCCTCACCTGTCCATCAATATATGCCACTTCTCCCCTGAGAACGACCCGTCTGACGACGCCCTTGACCTTCATGCCTTCAAATGGCGTCCACTGCGACTTTGAGTATTGCATGGCGGCTGGAATGGTCCATTCATGATCCAAGTCTACTTCTACGTAGGTGTCGGGCTGATCAGGCAGGTTGAATATACGTTTGGGGTTGGTATGTAGCTTGGCTATTAAGTCCTGGAAGCAACATTAGGAAACCTGTTAGTGTTTATGAATTAAATGCTATCCATTGCAGAACTGATATAAATTTCACAATTCACCTACAACTTTTAAATTACTGTACTGTGAATTTGTATTTTACGACCACTTGTCATTTGTGAGCAGATACACCAGAAAAAAAACGTAATTTGTATTCAAATGAACCTGCGTTTAAAGACCACCTGCTGTTTACGACCATAAAATTTGGTCCCAGAGTGGTCGCAAATGATAGGTTTCACTGAAACTATGGATTTGTTTAGTAACTATGATTTTTTTCTTTCAGATTTCGTTCGATACTTTTTCAAATATTTGATATTGCTTACATCTACGGTAAGTCTTCCGTCGTTGACAGCTGTAAGTAGTAGCGGTAACATCGTCTCTAGTCCGGGGAATCCTGGCGGTGGCTTCTCCGCGTTCTTCTCGTCACACGTGTGTGGGGCTGCAATTATATTAAATCACACTGTACGGTAACTCTTAAATTACTGGTGGCCTTACAACACTTTATCCATAATCCATATTAAAACTTATTGCTGGACCTTGAGCTTAAGCGACAAGTATCACCCTCACCCCTACATGTCACGCAGAATACCAACTAAGGGCAAAAATATTAAAACGTACCATGGTCGGTAGCAAGGCAGTCAATAATATCTATGTTATCCCACAGTGCCTGCCTGTCCTCCTCGGTAACTAGCATAGGGCGCACCTGCCCTCTACCAGCACCAATTCGCCCTAGATCCTCTGCAGTGAGGAACAGGTGATGTGGTGCCACCTCACATGTCACAGGCCAACCTTGTTCCTTGGCAGCTCGGATTACCATAATCTGAATGGCAAATGTTGATTGGAAGTAATTTAGAATCATTCTTATTTCGCCCTAATAAATCTCATAAATTAGCCAGAATCAATAAAAGAACTTGGGGAAGACTGGGTGGAGATTGCTCAATCTCAATTATCGATCCTTATGGAACCATCAGTTAAACAAAATTATGCAAATGTTATTAAAAAACCAATTTGAGCTGACTTACCTCCTCTTTCCTCGCCAAATGACAAATGTGAACAGGTCTTTGGTACAACTGGGCCACAAGCAGTACTGCGGCTGTGGTACGACCCTCCGCATGACAACATATGGGCATGTTCTTCGGCCAATGCTCAAAGTGCTACAGAAAGAAAATTATTACGATTTCCTACCTTACAAAGCAAAGTAATAGTAATTTTGCATTAATACGTTTAATTTTGATCGTATTTTATAACGCTACTCTTCCCCTCATAATTCAAGCCAAATTAAGTTTGCCGTTCTCTTAATTCAATCTAGAAATCACGCATGTGTCATCATTGTTTACGCACCTTCATCCAATCAGTCACATCATCAAGACGTAAGGTTGTAAACGTCTCGTTTAAGTACATCTTCAAGGCGCAGGCATTACTTGCAAAGGACACGAGTTCGGCAGCATTATCTTTACTTGCTCCGAGAAACAAACCATAATCACATCGTGCGCCAGCTCGGGCCAACTACAAATAAATTAGTCAAATTATGTAAAGTTACTACGTAGCTCAAACTAACAGTAACTGCCTTGTCGAAGATAATGTATGCAGTTCCGCAGCTTATCCTAAAAATAGACCTAACGTATCTTTTGCAGTGGAATCTCTCCATTATATTATTGCGTTTCATATGCATTTACAATTTTCAAATGAAAAGTGACCTTGCAGTAAGAATTTCAAACAAAATGAACGTAATAACCTTTTGGGCCAAAGCAAAGGCAGCTTTGTCCACGATGGGAGGATTAGTATTTGGCATGGCAAGAACCATGGTGACACCGCCTGCGAGAGCTGCTGCTGTTCCTGAGTTAAAATCTTCTTTGTGTGTCGCACCGGGTTCACGCAGATGAACGTGGACATCAATCAAACCTGAAATATAAATATTGTGAAATCTTATGAAAATCCAACGGTATATAAATCTTGGTTGGTCTAAGTGCTTTACGCAGATATGAGTAATGTCTGATTAAAGGCCAAATTTTAAGTAAGTTTGTTACCTGGAAGCCTGACGAATCTTTGTGACGCCATGCAGTCAACGCTGCTCTTCATAGCTGGCACATTGTTAAGGCGACGTAACGCCTGAAACAAAACCATGGTTTTAT
Source organism: Haplosyllis anthogorgicola (assembly GCA_038406195.1). NCBI lineage: Eukaryota > Metazoa > Annelida > Polychaeta > Phyllodocida > Syllidae > Haplosyllis > Haplosyllis anthogorgicola. Next base: position 4,528 of record JBCAUI010313409.1, on the reverse strand, counting down.
TAAAGCGTAACATTTTGTATCCTTTATCTGTATCCCAGTAAATTAAATTTAATCCATGTTTGCACCAAATATCCTGCGATCCAAATGATTTGCAAGCAATGGCCAGCAATGATTAAATGGTAAGATTTAAATACTTTAATTTATACGAAAAAATAATTAATTTTACGATGTGGTACCCACATGTATGATGTCACAGGCACGATCTTCCATGACAATTTCTTACTTGTATGTCTTCATATTGTTGGTCATGCAGGTTTAATTCATAGCGGTCATCATTAAAATATACACATGTGTAGAGATGCCATAAAAACAATGTCATCATTTGTTTCTTGTGTTCATCTTGGAATTGTTTATTTGTTTTAAATCTCATCCACATTACTGATTTACAGATGACAAAGTATCCTGGTAATAGTCGGATGCATTGATTTTTTTACACTATGTACTAGCCACAGGCAGTAAGAATTTTTGATTTTTGTGAAAATCACTTTCTTTGTGGAATTACTGATACTCTATCCTTAGGACGAGGAGTCTGGTCATCGTTGTCAAACATGCACAGGTGCATTATGGCCTTCACAGTCAAATAGAACACCGCAATAACCATTGGCGGACACTAATCAGTAAGGTCTATTCTTATTTCTATTATTACTCTTGTATTATCATACCTCGATGAAGAGTTTGGCGCACTTGACATCCGTGATGAGTGGCACTGAGTAATCGACGGCCATCCGCCGTGTGCGGTAACCCTGCGTGATGAAGGAGGAAGCCGCCCGTGCCCCACCATTGCGCATCGGCAGGTTGATGACCAGGTCCAGGCGGTTCTCCACCAGGTAGTCGGCGATCGTGCGCTGGTGCACGCTACGCTTTCTGTCGCCCGTGTCTTCATATGGCCAGTCTACCGCCTTCACCTGAAAAAAATTATATTCAACAATATAATAATGTACAGCAAATTAGAATGTATTCAAAGAAATGTTTCCAAAAAAGCCATTGAGTGGGGCAAAGGGGACATTACTGAAAATACTAGAGAGCCACGTCCACTGGTTATCTTTCTCTTAAACAAGGTGTGTGCTCTATTGAGTATAAATAACCTATGACACGAGCATCGAGCACTATCATTCGTAAAAAAAAATCGGTTATAATCGTTATGCGTTAATGAAATTTAATGATAGCGATGAATAGATCAAATCAAATTAAATAAGAATAAGAATTCTTTATCAACAAGACCGGGATTCCAACACTGGATCCTCTTCTGGCTCATTCAGAACAAGTTAACACTCACAGGCGGGACACTGGAAAACTTATTCAGGATGATTACATGTACACAACCGAAGCTTCGGTAACTGTATATTTTTCACAAATCTTTGATTATAAATGGAGCAAGTCGACCATGCCCTGATTTTAGTCTATGACCTCAAATTTGACCTTCGACAGATCAATCAACAAACTTCAAATCTGTTCAATTTCACAGCATTTTAAGTTCAGTTGAACGATCTAAAATTTATGAACGTGCGAAAACCTTAACACGCGTCCGCGTTTCTTTCTTTTTATTGCTCCCCCGTTGTTTTTTATTTACTCTTTATGCGATTTAGATACTTACAAAACTTTAACAGAAATTGTTGTCCACGCGCAAAACACCTGTGAAACTCGCATAAAGGGATTAGGACTTCAAACATTGTTAGTGCTAAGGACCTGACTCTCAGGGGACAAATCCCATTGAAGACATCGAATGTTTAAATTTTTACATTCAACCATTAAACTCACCAATTTTCTTCGCACAACTGCTTCGCTTCATGCCTAATCTGAGCGCTTAGCACCTCGAGTCCCTTTGAGGGCAATTCATTGCGACACCTCAACATATTGAACAGGAATATTACGAATAGAGGTGGAATCGGTACCTCATTTTCTGATTCGAATATTTGTGATTTATAAATTTCTTCAATGCCTTCTTTGCTCAGGAGTTGAATTATATTTGTAAAAACTGTTTAATCATCGCTATATTTATTCAGTCAGTAGTTCAACTTTGTTTATTTGAGCCATCGAGATAATTTAATGTCAATAATAATGAAGGATGCACATTTATCAACATGTATGTCAAACCAGTACTTGCGATGTGTTGTTAACAAGTACTGAATTTAGGCGGCTACGATATTATGAACTGCACTGAATGAGAGGGAAATGTGAAAGTTGACTCAAAAGTAGTGACTCAAGCTCCCCCCAATCCCTCCTCCCCTACGAAAATCTAATGTCTTTCTCAATGTCTTACACAACAGTGAAAAAAAATATTCTGATGAAAAGACGAAGGAATGAAAAAAAAAATCAAAAGCAAAATACCGCAGTTTCGGTCAAATTTGGTTTGGCAGCTCAATATTCGAAGCTCCGGCGATGTTTCGCGAACTGTACCCAACAATATTTATGAAATCAGGCCCATTTGTATCAGCTGTTTCCGCAACCTGTTACGTTATAGTATGTATGCTGGGAGACTGACCAGCACATCACAAGACGTATTCGATAAAACAGGCATCAAACGTTTAACTAACATATGTTAGATAATTGTTCCACATGGACAGGTAACAATGCTCGACACACTTCACGTTTAACTTCAAAGTACTTCCGTGTAATCCCGCAGGAGTAACAAGTGTCAAATCCTTCCTGTTGGTTTGTAATGTCTCTATCTCAACATATTTTAGTTTGCAGGAAGGAAATGCATTCATAACTGTTGTAATCGTTCCCCCCTTTGTTTGTGACTGTGAGTGCATTTTAAATTTTGGAAGTTTTGTAAGATTCTCGTTTTGTCTGATTAAGTTGACATTTTCCGACGCGCTTTTAAACTGGAATCAAAATTTTAGGCTTTGAAACTTGTGGTCAGGGGCGGATCCAGGATTTGGTCAAGGGGGAAGCCCAACTTGTCAAGTGCTGATGTTTGCCACTGGAGCGAAGTGAAGACGCACGAGCACTGCAAGCAAGTAACAGGGTGGGGCCCCAGAAGCCTTTTTTATGTTTAATTTTTCTTTAGTTATTAGTTGTTTGAGTGAAGCAAGAAAAAAATTGGGAGACATTGTAAGGAAATTATGCCAAGTAGTGCAGTGAGACAGGCAAATTTTTAGAAAATAAATGTTCAAATATAATGCAGAGAAAACCTAAGCTTAAAATTTTTGCAACTTAGTCTAATTTTAGTGTTTTGGGGTGCTTGGGCCCCAAAACTGGGGGCTAGAGGAGAGCATGGAGACATTGTAATGATAATGATGCCGAGCGCAGCGAGGCTGGAAAATTTTTAGAAAGATAATTCTTAAATATTATGCCGACTGAAGCGAGGCTAAAAATTTTTGCAAAATATAGTCTAATTTTAGTGTTTTTAGGTGCTTGGGCTCCAAAACTGGGGGCTAGAGGGGAGCATGGAGACATTGTAATGAAAATGATGCCGAGTGCAGTGAGGCTGGAAAATTTTTAGAAAGATAATTCTTAGATATTATACCGAGCGAAGCGAGGCTGAAAATTTTTGAAAAATATAGTCTAATTTTAGTGTTTTGAGGTGCTGGGGCCCCAAAGTTGGGCCCCAAAAATGGGGGCTGGGGGGGCCCGGGCCCCCGGGCCCCCCTGGATCCGCCGCTGAAATGGTATACTTCAGCAAGGCGAGGTATTATCACGTTAATAGAGAAAGGAGGCAACGACTTACTGTAACGTACTGTAAAAAATTGGAGACCCCTATAAGCTGTTAGCTTGTTACATACGGATTATAAAATAATTGCCAAGGTGGTAGCATACAGAATCTATGAAGTTTTACCTTCGATAATTCACACAGACCAGACGGGTTTTCTTAAAAATTAGGTACATCGGAGAAAATCTAATGGAACTCCTCAGTATCATCGACCATTGTTCAAGAAACAAAATTGCAGCCTTGATAATTAGTTTTGACTTTGAAAAGGCCTTCAGCAAAGTAGAATGGAGTACGGTCTCTAGAGCGATGCATTTCTTTGGCTTCGGAGATTACATGATCAAACTAGTTAAAAATGCTTTACTTAGATATACTGAGCTATATTTTAAATAACGGTAAAATAAGCAAGTGGTTCAAACTATCAAGAGGCCTTAGGCAAGGGTGCCCCCTGAGCCCCCGAATTTTTTTCCTGGTGGCTGAATTATAAGGGCTTAAAATGAGACAAAATGACAAAATCTAGGGTATAAAAGTCGCGGATAAAGAGAAGAAATGCGCACAATATGCAGATGATGTTTGGACCTTGATCATTAATGACCAAGAATCTCTAACAGAACTGATTAATACATTTACCGAATTTCAAAATTTTTCAGGGCTATCTATTAACTACGATAAGGCAGTTTAGAAGATAGTAATGCAAAGCTGTACACATTAAAGAAACGTTGGATATCAATATTAAAGAATTACTGAAAAAAATGTACGACAGTTACCACTCTATGGAAATATAGATCGTTCACAACGCTAGGTAAAGTTCCAGTGGTGAATACTCTTCTGGTATCACAGGCAGTCCATTGGCGGATCTAGGGGGGCGCGGGAGGGACG